>JAWPHD010000851.1:272500-325000 GCA_037043455.1 Cyrtodaria siliqua
ACGTACATCAATGAACCTGTCATACTCTTACTGACGCATATATTTATATTGTTATTTAACGTATTTCAATGAACCTTTTCTACTCTTACTAACGAATACATTTATATTGTCCTTTAACGAATATATTTATATTGTTCTTTAATGTACATCAAGGAACCTTTCCTACTCTTACTTACTAACGCATATATTTATATAGTTCTTTAACGTACATCAAGGAACCTTTCCTACTCTTACTAACGAATATATTTATATTGTTCTTTAACGTACATCAAGGAACCTTTCCTACTCTTACTAACGAATATATTTATTTTGTTATTTAACGTATTTCAATGAACCTTTTCTACTCTTACTAACGAATACATTTATATTGTCCTTTAACGTACATCAATGAACCTTTCCTACTATTACTAACGAACATATTTATATTGTCCTTTAACGTACATCAATGAACCTTTCCTACTCTTACTAACGAACATATTTATATTGTCCTCTAACGTACATCAATGAACCTTTCCTACTCTTACTAACGAACATATTTATATTGTCCTCTAACGTACATCAGTGAACCTTTCCTACTCTTACTAACGAATATATTTATATTGTTCTTTAACGTACATCAATGAACCTGTCCTTCTCTTATTAACGAATATATTTATATTGTTTTTTAACGTACATCAATGAACCTTTCCTACTCTTACAAAAGAATATATTTATATTGTTCGTTATTTCACGTACATCAATGAACCTTTCCTACTCTTACTAATGCATATATTTATATTGTTATTTCACGTACATCAATGAACCTTTCCTACTTTAGCTAACGAATATATTTATATTGTTCTTTAACGTACATCAATGAACCTGTCATACTCTTACTGACGCATATATTTATATTGTTATTTAACGTATTTCAATGAACCTTTCCTACTCTTACTAACGAATACATTTATATTGTCCTTTAACGTACATCAATGAACCTTTCCTACTATTACTAACGAACATATTTATATTGTCCTTTAACGTACATCAATGAACCTTTCCTACTCTTACTAACGAACATATTTATATTGTCCTCTAACGTACATCAATGAACCTTTCCTACTCTTACTAACGAACATATTTATATTGTTCTTTAACGTACTCCTTCTCTTATTAACGAATATATTTATATTGTTTTTTAACGTACATCAATGAACCTTTCCTACTCTTACAAAAGAATATATTTATATTGTTCGTTATTTCACGTACATCAATGAACCTTTCCTACTCTTACTAATGAATATATTTATATTGTTATTTCACGTACATCAATGAACCTTTCCTACTTTTGCTAACGAATATATTTATATTGTTCTTTAATGTACATCAAGGAACCTTTCCTACTCTTACTTACTAACGCATATATTTATATAGTTCTTTAACGTACATCAAGGAACCTTTCCTACTCTTACTAACGAATATATTTATATTGTTCTTTAACGTACATCAAGGAACCTTTCCTACTCTTACTAACGAATATATTTATTTTGTTATTTCACGTACATCAATGAACCTTACCTACTCCTACTAACGAATATATTTATATTGTTCTTTAACGTACATCAATGAACCTTTCCTACTCTTTCTAACGAATATATTTATATTGTTCTTTAACGTACATCAAGGAACCTTTCCTACTCTTACTAACGAATATATTTATATTGTTTTTTAACGTACATCAATGAACCTGTCCTACTCTTATTAACGAATATATTTATATAGTTTTTTAACGTACATCAATGAACCTTTCCTAATCTTACTAACGAATATATTGATATTGTTCGTTAACGCACATCAATGAACCTGTCTTACTGTTACTTACGAATATATTTATATAGTTCTTTAACGTACATCAATGAACCTGTCCTATTCATACTAACGAATATATTTATATTGTTCGTTAACGCATATCAATGAACATGTCCTTCTCTTACTAACGAATATATTTATATTGTTCGTTATTTCACGTACATCAATGAACCTTTCCTACTCTTACTAATGAATATATTTATATTGTTATTTCACGTACATACATGAACCTGTCCTACTCTTACTAACGTCCTCAATGGATGTATTCCTATACACTACACGGGAATGCGCGGTTTACGTTCCCATTTTTTACTCTGACCTTTTCAAAAACGGATTTCTTTTTATATTTCACAGGATGTAAACTTCCATTAGTTCAAATCATGAAAAGGAAACAATATGAGTTGATTTAAATTTAAATATGTACACAAGATACAGTTATTAATTTTACATTACTACAACAGCTGTGTGAAGTTGGCTGTGAGATCGTAGATCGTAGATCGACATTCAATATCGAGCTCGGTTTTCAATGTCGAGCTAGCTCTGAGATCTATATTCGGTTAAACTTATAAGAAGGCATACTGAATACAGAGCTGGGTTTGAATTTCGAATTTGCTCTGTGATCGATATTCGTTTTAAACGTACACCAAGGCATTATGAATGCAGAGCTGGGTTTGAATACAGAGATGGATCTGAGATCGATATTCGGTTAAACTTATAAGAAGGCATACTGAATACAGAGCTGGGTTTGAATTTCGAGCTGGCTCTGAGATCGATATTCGTTATAAACATACACTAAGGCATTACGAATGCAGAGTTGGGTTTGAATGCAGAGCTGGCTTTGAGATCGATATTCGTTTTAAACTTACACCGAGTCATTTTGAATATCGAGCTGTGTTTGAATACTGAGCTGGCTCTGAGATCGATATTCGTTTTAAACATACACAAAGTCATTTTCAATGCAGAGTTGGGTTTGAATTTCGAGCTGGCTCTGACATCGATATTCATTATAAACATACACTAAGGCATTATGAATGAAGAGTTAGGTTTGAATGCAGAGCTGGCTTTGAGATCGATATTCGTTTTAAACTTACACCGAGTCATTTTGAATGCAGAGCTGTGTTTGAATACTGAGCTGGCTCTGAGGTCGATATTCGTTTTAAACATACACAAGGTCATTTTAAATGCTGAGCTGGGCTTGAATTTCGAGCTGGCTCTGAGATCGATATTCGTTATAAACATACAACAAGTCATTATGAATGCAGAGCTGGGTTTGAATTTCGGGCTGGCTCTGAGATCGATATTCGTTTTAAACGTATAACAAGGCATTTTGAATACAGAGCTGGGTTTGAATTTCGAGCTGGTTCTAAGATCGATATTCGTTTAAAACATTCACAAAGTCATTTTGAGTGCAGAGCTGAGTTTGAATTTCGAGTTGGCTCTGAGATCGATATTCGTTTTAAACGTGAACCAAGTCATTTTGAATATCGAGCTGAGTTTGAATTTCGAGCTGGCTCTGAGATCGATATTCGTTGTAAACGTACACCAAGGCATTATGAATGCAGAGTTGGGTTTGAATACAGAGATGGCTCTGAGATCGATATTCGTTATAAACATACACAAAGTCATTTTGAAAGCAGAGCTGTGTTTGAATTTCGGGCTAGCTCTGAGATCGATATTCGTTATAAACATACATTAAGGCATTATGAATGCAGAGTTAGGTTTGAATGCAGAGCTGGCTCTGAGATCGATATTCGTTTTAAACTTACACCGAGTCATTTTGAATGCAGAGCTGTGTTTGAATACTGAGCTGGGTCTGAGATCGATATTCGTTTTAAACTTACACAAAGTCGTTTGCAATGCAGAGCGGGGTTGGAATTTCGATCTGGCTATGAGATCGGTATTCGTTTTAAACGTATAACAAGCCATTTTGAATATCGAGCTTGGTTTGAATTTCGAGCTGGCTCTGAGATCGATATTCGTTTTAAACGTAAACCAAGTCATTTTGAATATCGAGCTGGATTTGAATTTCGAGCTGGCTCTGAGATCGGTATTCGTTTTAAACGTATAACAAGCCATTTTGAATATTGAGCTGGGTTTGAATTCCGAGATGGTTCTGGGATCGATATTCGTTATAAACATACACTAAGGCATTATGAATGCAAAGTTGGGTTTGAATGCAGAGCTGGCTCTGAGATCGATATTCGTTTTAAACTTACACCGAGTCATTTTGAATGCGGAGCTGTGTTTGAATACTGAGCTCGCTCTGAGATCGATATTTCGTTTTAAACTTACACAAAGTCATTTTCAATGCAGAGCTGGGTTGAAATTTTGAGCTGGCTCTGATATCGATATTCGCTGTAAACTTACACCAAAGCATTATGAATGTAGAGCTGGGCATGAATACAGAGATGGCTGGGTTTCAACATACAGCAGTAGAACCAAAATTGTGATAAACGGTCTCAAATGGTGTGATTTTAGTAGCACTACGAAAAGGCTTTAAAAAACGCTGCGCCAGCGTGTCTATGTGGTTGATCTGCCCGCCGGCAACACCCGAAACCCGACGACCAGACGTGTTTTTGACTACGAACATTCAATCATACAGCAGTATAACCAAAATTGTGATAAGCGGTCGCAAATGGTGTGATTTTAGTAGCACTACGAAAAAGCTTTAAAAAACGCTGCGCCAGCGCGTCTATGTGGTTGATCTGCCCGCCGGCAACACCCGAAACCCGACGACCAGACGTGTTTTTGACTACGAACATTCAATCATACAGCAGTATAACCAAAATTGTGATAAGCGGTCGCAAATGGTGTGATTTTAGTAGCGCTACCAAAAGGCTTTAAATAAACGTTACGCCAGCGCGTCTATGTGGTTGATCTGCCCGCCGGCAACACCCGAAACCCGACGACCAGACGTGTTTTTTACTACTTTCGAACTTTCAACCATACAGCAGTAGAACCAAATTGTGATAAACGGTCTCTAATGGTGTGATTTTTAGTAGCTACCAAAAGGCTTTAAATAAAACACGCTGCGCCAGCGTGTCTTTGTGGTTGATCTGCCCGCCGGCAACACCCGAAACCCGACGACCAGACGTGTTTTTTACTACTTTCGAACTTTCAACCATACAGCAGTAGAACCAAATTGTGATAAACGGTCTCTAATGGTGTGATTTTTGTAGCACTACGAAAATGCTTTAAAAAAAACACGCTGCGCCAGCGTGTCTATGTGGTTGATCTGCCCGCCGGCAACACCCGAAACCCGACGACCAGACGTGTTTTTTACTACTTTCGAACTTTCAACCATACAGCAGTAGAACCAAATTGTGATAAACGGTCTCTAATGGTGTGATTTTAGTAGCACTACCAAAAGGCTTTAAAGAAAACACGCTGCGCCAGCGTGTCTATGTGGTTGATCTGACCGCCAGCAACACTCGAAACCCGACGACCAGACGTGTTTATGACTATTTTCGAACTTTCAATCATACAGCAGTAGAACCAAACTTGTGATAAACGGTCTCAAATGGTATGATTTTAGTAGCACTACCAAAAGGCTTTAAAAAAACGCTGCGCCAGCGTGTCTATGTGGTTGATCTGCCCGCCGGCGACACTCGTTATCCGACGACCAGACGTGTTTTTACTATTTTCGAACTTTCAACCATACAGCAGTAGAACCAAATTGTGATAAACGGTCTCAAATGGTGTGATTTTAGTAGCACTACCAAAAGGCTTTAAAAAAAACACGATGCGCCAGCGTGTCTATGTGGATGATCTGCCCGCCGGCAACACTCGAAATCCGACGACCAGACGTGATTTTGACTACTTTCGAACATTCAATCGTACAGCAGTAGAACCAAAATTGTGACAAACGGTCTCAAATGGTGTGATTTTAGTAGCACTACGAAAAAGCTTTAAAAAACTCTGCGCCAGCGTGTCTATGTGGTTGATCTGCCCGCCGGCAACACTCGAAACCTGACGACCAGACGTGTTGTTGACTACTTTTGAACTTCCACTCATACATCAGTAGAACCAAAATTGTGATAAACGGTTTCAAATAGTGTGATTTTAGTAACACTACCAAAAGGCTTTAAATAAACCTGAGCCAGCGGCGTGTCTATGTGGTTGATCTGCCCGCCGGCAACACTCGTTATCCGACGACCAGACGTGTTTTTACTACATTCAATCATACAGCTGTAGAACCAAAATTGTGATAAACGGTCTCAGATGGTGTGATGTTAGTAGCACTACCAAAGGTTTAATAAAACGCTGCGCCAGCGTGTCTATGTGGTTGATCTGCGCGCCGGCAACACCCGAAACCCGACAAAAACGCCATTTCGACGACCAGACGTGTTTTTACTACTTTCAGTCATACAGCTGTAGAACCAAAATTGTGATAAACGGACTCAAATGGTGTGATGTTAGTAGCACTACCAAAAGACTTTAAAAAAACGCTGCGCCAGCGTGTCTATGTGGTTGATCTGCCAGCCGGCAACAACCGAAACCCGACAAAAACGCCATTTCGAGTCTATTTCAGTGCAAACTTTAGTAACATAGCAGTAGAACTAAAACGTTGATAAAGAATTTCAAATAGGTTGATTTTAGTATGTCGGCCATCTTGCTTTGAAAAATCGCTGAGACCACGTATCTATGAGTTGGATTGTTCCGCCGGCAACACCCGTAATCGGACAGAAAACGCATGTTCAAATGTACCAATGTACACACTTCAGTACTACAGCAGTAGAACAAAAACTGCGATAAACAATCTCAAGTGGGGTGGTGTTACTAGGCTGGCCATCATGCTTTTAATATCCAGTGAGACTGCATGTCTATGATGTTGATCTGCCCACCGGCGACACTCGTTATCCGACAACAAGACCTATTTTTGTTTAATAAGTTTCAACTGTAATGGTTGAGAATGAAGTGCGAAAGAAATTGACTTTAAAACATGTTGGTTAGAAATGGAAAGTAGAAACAGCAATAGATGTTGATGGTAATGCTTCTACTGCTCTACTGCATCTACTACTAGAAGTATATACTTCTACTGCTACTGATAGTACTTGTAGTAGTTACTGCTACTGCTCCTAATGCTAACTCTAAAGTCACAGCATTAACGGTATGGAAACATATACATATATATATATATACCTGATATTGGTGAAACGGTTGTGTTATAAAACATGATGGTTGAAAATTGAACTTATATTCTTGCGATGAGTATATATGAGATGGTGCTCTACTACCTACTGCTACTGCTGGCAGTAGCTACTGCTACTGTAGCAGCAGTAGCAGTAGCAGTAGCAAACATATGATGGTTGCGAAAGGGGTTGTCTGTTAAACATGATGGTGGGAAAGTAGAAACAACATACTTGCGCAAAGAAAACATATATCGTCATAATTACGATGACTATTGACTCTACAAGTGCTACTGCTGGCAGTAGCTACTCTATTGCTGGCAGTAGTTAGCAGTAGCAATAGCAATAGCAGTAGCAAACATATGATGGTTGCAAAAGGGGTTGTCTGTTGGAAAGTAGAAACAACATACTTGCGCAAAGAAAACATCTTATATCGATGATCATATATCGTCGTAATTAAGATGACTATTGACTCTACTGTTGCTACTGCTGGCAGTAGCTACTGCTACTGCTGCTACTGCTGCTACTGCTGCTACTGCTGCTACTGCTGGCAGTAGTTAGCAGTAGCAGTAGCAGTAGCAGTAGCAGTAGCAATAGCAGTAGCAAACATATGATGGTTGCGAAAGATGCGAAAGGGGTTGTCTGCTAAACATGATGGTTGGAAAATAGAAAACATACTGCGCAAAGAAAGCACTTGCGATGAATATACCTACTGAGATGGTGCTCTACTGCTACTGCTGCTACTGCTGCTACTGCTGGCAGTAACTACTGCTACTGCTGCTACTGCTGGCAGTAACTACTGCTACTGCTGCTACTGCTGCTACTGCTGGCAGTAACTACTGCTACTGCTGCTACTGCTACTGCCAGCTTCACGTTCATCATTGTTTTCTCGTTTAGAGCAAAGCATTTTTTAGAAACTGGGACCATACGTCTTTGGCCATAAAATGGTATGAATATTATCGCTTTGAAGGTTCCATGTTCACCGTCATATCCATATGATTTTAAATATTGAGTTCTGCTCAACCCGGGGCTAGAGGGCGTGAACGGTAGCTAGCATTTTCCACTACCGTTCATGAACAGTATCAGTCAAACCGAGACTGCAGTATTTTTTTATATTTATCGTGTTCGGCGATTTCCAAAAGTCTCCTTCTATACTCTTTTTCGACTATGTGTAGAAACGACGGCTATGTTCGATGTCGGATATTGACCTTTTTTTTTGTAAACTTGATCTAAGATTCATTAATGTGAAGTTTTGTCAAAATCTACAAAAGGGTTTCTGAGGAGAAGTCGTTTAAGCAAATGTTGTCTGTCACATGACGATGACGACGACGACGACGACGACGGACAACGACGGATTGCCTTCTTATCAACTCCAAGAACTCTAAGCATTTCGTGAATTGATTGGTATGGAAAGCGGGCATCTTTTAAAAGTAATGTTAATAGCTTCCATCATATTTATTTATATAATGTAATCACTATTTCATAATGTTTGTATTTTACTCTGGTCAAACATATTTAAACAGTTAAGACCATCTTGTTTATTGTTACCAAATACACTCTGCATCATCGGTGTTATGAAAGAAGAGTCAAACGATAGCAGTACCAAGAAACATTGGCAAGATTCTCATCTAAAGATAGCAATTTGAAAGAAGAAAACGTGATCAACACATGAAACTAGAGTAATTGGTCTGTAGATTATCAGATCGGAGCTGTTGAAAACATCCCCTTATCTTATACGTTCTCAGACTGCGTACTGATAACATATATTCAGTGGAAATAATTCGGAGTTTATAAATTCATTTAACTAAACTGAGAAGTTGGAAAAGGAAGTGATATTTATTATTTTGCTGAACTATACACATGCCATTGATGAGTTTCAGTAACTGGTAATCGAACTTGTTATGAATCGTACATTCAAAGACGTCTGAGAAACAAGACAGAGGACACAATGTTTTAATTAAGGGAGAGAGAAAATAACACTGCACCAACAATAATATGCATTTCTGAGAAGTGTAACCGTTTGAGGATATATTACTTGAGTTATATTGTCCATTATATTTGACATGTCTTTCAACGTTATTGCTGGAACATTGTTTGTGATTATATATGTTTATTCTATTGGACTAACTTCCGCTGTTAACTTCGACGATGACGACGATGACGTAGAAGAGCCGACCATATTTAATTACAATTTATATTTGCAGCGGCCACATTCAACCAGAGTGGACTCCAAGTCAAAAGTTGAAACTCTTGGCATGGTCCTAAAAGGCAAGGGACTGTTTTTCTTTATATTTTGTTGTATGCTGCCATTTATTTATACCCTGAATATGTTTATAGAATATACATGTCGGATGTACACGTCAGTTGTGTTTTTATCGATAAATGTGTGGTGGTATTTATTTTAATTTTTTAAATCTTTAATGTTAATACGTTGACATACGCGTTGTCATGATAAATACATTGAATGAGCATGATAAAAAAACGAATATGAATGGTGGTGGTGGGAGGGGTGGTGGCTACCCCTCTGCGCGTTTTGCTAAAGCAGGAGAGCAAACATATGTACACTTTTCACTTTTGCATTCTCTTTATATTAAATACAGTACTGAAATGGCACACATTTTCAAAGCGGATCTTCAGCATTTATGAATTTCGTGTTACAAAGTGTACTGTGATTAAAAAGCCGAAAACAGCCCATTTTTTTTCCTTTCTCTAACTAGCTGCAGCCCATTTTTTACAATTATTTTTGGAATTTCTCTAGGAAGGATGCTATGATTAGGAAAATGTAGCAAAAACTGTTCCTGCAATTTATGAGTATTGTTAATCATATCAAATTGAATGCACGTCAATACATTTTAACACATTTATACTTAAATCTAGTATAAAAATGAAAACAGATTATACATTGTACAATTATTATATTGTTTTTGCATACATGTATTTGTCTTCAGAAAAATGTGACCCAGGCTATGTTTCAAAGACCGGCCTACAGCCGTGCTGGCCGTGCCCACGTGGTACATATCAAGAAAAGGCTGGACAATCGTCGTGCACCCGCTGTCCTGCAAAAGCAGATACGGCAACACAAGCATCAACAAATATAACCCAGTGTGAACGTAAGTTGGCCTGATCAGTGTGTATGTTAATGCCAACCAAGGTAACAACTTACAAAGAAGATTGCTTGCGAAATATGTCAATACAAGTGGAGCAATATGAAACAACATAGAATTGAATAAGTTCCCCTGCAAATAATAAGGCATAAAAGAACAGGAAAGCAAGCATTCGCAGAACACCGTCACATAGAGATAAATCATCAGATATACTAATAACAGTGAAGCAATTAGATAGAGCACATACGTAAGCTGATATATATACAAAAGTAGATTTACAAGTTGACAGGTATACAGGAAATGTAGTTTCACAGAACACAGTCAACCTAAAACACGCATTTAAACAAACAACAGTTACACTATTAATAAGAAACAAGGCATGTCAGATAACAAACGCAAACAGGTTGACAACAGGCCTACCGCCTTGAAACGGTCAGTGGCAAAAAAGACCGTGGGTGGGTGGGGGGCGGTTAAACCATATTCTAAAGTTGGACCAAACCTCCTCTTAACCTATTGTCATCCCAATAAAACGGGAGAGTGCAAATAAAGAAATCCCCGTCAGGTTACGTTCTCTAACAAACAAGGTAGCAATATTAGGCAATATAAGTATAACACATAAATGATCATATATTGGAACACGTGAGTTCAGATATAAAGAAATCCCCGTCATGAGCTATTTTCTAACCAACAAGGCAGCATTAATAGTCAGTATAAGTAAAACCCAAAGATGCTCGTGTATATATATAAAATACAAAAAAACAAACACAATAGCCTAGAAAGCCACAAAGAATACAAGTTATTTACAATATCACTCAATTTCAGTTGAGCTATCTGACAGTCCACAGAATAGTGCCCCATACGATCCTTTCGGTGGTCAGGAGGAGGAGGAACTGCTGGCAGACGAGTGTATGGGAAAACCGTGCCTTAATGGCGGCACGTGTGTTTCAGGATTTTTCTGGTTCGAATGTAATTGTGCTGATGGATATACAGGTAGGATAGTAAAAAACGTATTAAATATTGAAACTGCACTATCTAAAGTTTAAACTTTTCAGACCGGAAAACCAATCACATACCATCCCAGATTTAAAATGTAGCATTTTTTCTTAAAGTCGTTTTATTTTAAATCAACAAATATATATTTCTGATATCAAAAATACGTCTTTACGAGTATTGCGAGTTTATGTCTAGAATTCGATTTTCCTTTACTTTGACATCATGTATTGCAGGCACATTTTGCCAAGACGAGATCAACGAGTGTAGCGTGAATCCATGTCTCAACGAGGGAACATGCATAGATCGAATAGCAGATTATTCCTGTCTTTGTCCAAATGGATACACAGGTAAGAAGAACATATCGATTTGCTAGTGTAGTGTCTCTCACACAAATGGTTGCACAGGTAAGAAGAACATATCGATTTGCTAGTTAAGTGTCTCTCACACAAATGCGTCACACCGTTTTTGAGCAACTAAACACATTACAAGATGGAGAATATGCACAGGTTAGAACTTGTGTAGACGAAATATCTAACATGAGCGGATAATTATATAATCGCAGCTTGTTAAAAGCAGCGCTTCTTTGATGGGATGTTTGGTTAGTTGATGCTTGTTTTACGTCATTTCCAACAGACTTTAGGCTATATATGATGATCGATTTTTAGTGGTGGATTCAGACTACCCATTTTTTCCTTTGTAGAACCAGTGCTGTATTCCTCCCTCCATCCGTAAGAATTGACACTTTTTCACTTACAAGTCGAGCTGCCTGTGGGATTCGAACCCGTAATAGTCGAGCTGCCAGTGGTATTCGAAGCCGTAATCGATTGGAATTTGCTTGCCAATATATTTATTGTCACTGATTTCAACATAAAGTCGCAAGAGAGAAAGCAAAATAAATGGAATTACATGGAATTACATAGCAAAATTATTGATAAAAAAGCTGTTAAACATTCTGGATAGATCTGGCGACAACCAGTAATTGATATCGGTTACATTATTATACAGGAAAGAAGTGTGAGGTAAACATAAATGACTGTGTAGGGAATCCGTGTTTAAACGGCGCCACGTGCGTAGACGAAGTTGCTGGATTCTCCTGCTCATGTCCCAATGGATTTCAAGGTATGATTATTTCTTAATACTATAATACTGATATAAATTTCAAATGAAGTAGTTTTCCTTATACATTTGCCGTAAGCATTATTATTGTATTATTCCCGCTGACTTTTTTGCGACTGACCGTTCCAAGGCGGTACCTCTACTGTCAACCCATTTGACCTTTTATTCATCTTTAAAGTTGTTCCTTGTTTCTGTGTGTGTTTGTGGTTGACTGTCGTCCTTGAATGCTACTTTTCCTGTTTGATTTTTATATCTACTTTTAGGATCAAATTGTGAAATTGACATCAATGAGTGCAGTGCTAACCCGTGTCTGAATGGGGGCACTTGTGCAGACGAGGTGGCAGCTTACAAATGCACGTGCCCAGACGGAATCACGGGCAACGACTGTGAGATTAACGAGGTTAACTGTGCCAGTGGACCGTGCAAGAATCAGGCTTCCTGTGTAGACGAAGTTGGAACATTTACGTGAGCATATACTATACTGACGGTCAGTGAAAACGCACCATTAACTCCATATGTTTATGCTGTTGGATTAATCGCAAACCATTTGGATTAAAACTGCTGAACCCATATTTTCTACTTTTTGAATGCAAGGTTGATTTTCAACTTGCATTCATAGCCATTGCTTTTGCCGCCTCCTCATCGCCATCTGGCGGATAACCTACATTTTTTCTCATAAATCGAGGCTTCAAGTAGTACATGTATGCTGATCTATGTCAGACGAACGTATTGAATGCTGAAAACAACTATAATGCAAATAAATAGGTCGAGAAACTCTACGAAAATCTCATTATGTTAGAGTTGTGGGCGATTTTATTTTCAGGCGAACTTTTGCAAGTTTTTTCATCAAGGGAGAAACACGATGTGATGACACGCGGACCTTCGCTTGACACGACTATATTATACAGTTATCACATGTGTGTTTGGGGAACAGTCAAAACTGTTTTCCCGAGGTGGAGGGGATGGCAGTGTGAACTGTTTCCCGAGGCCGATAGGCCGAGGGAAACAGTTCACACTGACATCCCCCGACACCAAGGGAAAACAGTTTTGACTGTTCCCCAAACACACATGTGATAACTGTTTTATTACCTGATTAATGTTACTGTACGAAACAGTGAAAATGAAAATTTGTTTTATAATGGGAACCTATGGTGAAAAAAGCAACATGACGTCACGCAAACGAAATTCCAGCACGTGAGGGAAACAGTCGAAACTAAAGCCCGGTAACAGTTCGTTTTCACCGGGAACAGTCTTTTCCTTAGTGAATTAGCAAGAAATGACGATATAGCATTTATATAGGAGATCAGGTAATAAAATGTTATATTAGGCAAGTAAAAGTAACAAAACATCCCGGACAAAATGCAACAGAATATTTATCAATTATTTCTAAAACAATATATAAATATATGATTAGAAAACAAGAATTGGACAAATTTGCTTCTGAAGAAAAACATTGTAGCGTATTTCGAAATTTGAATAGTTACTAGTTTTTACAATCTTGCCTGTTCGTACTACAGTTATTTGCATTTGAAAAGTGTACCCTAAATCAATTCCTGTATGCATTTGTACATATTACTTTTTCTATTTATGTTTGGATGATTTTATAAGGTAGGTTGACAAGAAAACGATATATTTTAATAAACAACTGTTTTAGTATCAAAATGAGCAATTGCGTTTCCTCCTCAGGTTCGTACCTCGTTTCGTCACGATATTAACTAAACAAAAACGTCAGCGTACTTCGAGTCGGCACTTCGCGGAATGTATAGCACTTAATTAATCATAACAGAATACAGTCTTATATCTTCAAGTTCATGTTTTCTGCAGTTTCTTTATGATAGTACAGCTGTGATAGTAGATCTGTTTTACTTTCGAAAATGAACATTTGTTCAATTTGCGAGGACAGTCTTGACAATGGACAATATACTGTTATTTTAAGGAAGAAAGGGTGTGTTTGTATAAATAGAGCAAGTATAGCTCGTGGCGACAAGTTATGTGTACAGCCTGGGCAAAATGTTCTTAAAACATGTAGAGCTACATATATCAGTCCTAAATCAATAGCAGGGTACAAGAGAAAATGTGAAGCTACTACAGGGAAAGACGACCCGCAACGCACGCTTAGATCCGAGAGATAATTTTCATTTAGGGAAGACTGCCTATTTTGTGGAAAACCAAGAGGGGTTAACACGCTTCGGAAATGGAACTAAATCTATCTTTTCTGTAAGAACCTATGATTTTCAGGAGCGAATAGTAGAAGCATGCGAAAAAAGAAAAGATTCTTGGTCTAATGAGGTGTATGCCCACATTCAAACGGTACATGGTCTTCATGCAGCCGATGCCATTTATTACCAGGAGTGCAGTGTTTGCTTCAGGACAGGCAAAGGAAACGAGGAACTGAGTGATACATTCTCTTACGAATTATGTACACATCCTCCGGCACTTTTTGACACTGACGGGTTGATTAGAGCTGCTAACAAACCGCAACTCGCCGATGCGCTTTGGAGCTTCGCTGGTACGGACTCAGATTACAAAGAACCGGACACGCGGCCTAACATATGAGGCAATCTGCACAGAGTATTGTTCCTTCATAACAAAGCACTTTGGTCGGTCTTTCTTCTGTTGTAGTTTTTGATGGATATCAGGATAAACCATCAACGCAAGACATCAGAGTAGACACATCAGAGTTTTAGCCTTTGATATTTAAAAAAAAAAGTTTTCAAGTAGGCCTTAGTCTATTCAAGCCAGTAGAGTGATATAGGCCCTCTTGTGCATCTTGATGCCGGAAGACTACTTAAAACACGCCACTCCGTAAATGACATAATTTAGACATGGAGGTCATATTGAGTGACAGTTTGGCCATAAAACACACATCTGTCTATCCATCAGCAATTGTTTGCGGATCATTGAGTATGTTGGTGGAGGGACTATACTCCTTAGAACTACACACACCCATCAGCGATTTCATATAATAATATTCTAGTCTAGATTTGAAACAAAATGACAATTGATCACAATATATTTGGAATGGATCGACCCTCTAAGATTTTTGTAGGTCGCCCAAATCGCCAAGTTGGCTAAAACTATGTCAAATGTATGGGAACTTTAAATGTCCAGCACTGGCCCTTTTGATTTCTTGATTCCGAGAAAAAATATTCTGCGTGCGATTAATTGAATAAATCCGGAAATGCACGTGCATTTCATAACAACAATGTGGAATGCACTAAATCCAGATATGCACGTAAACATGTTCAATGTCGACCCGGTATACGAATTCTATCATATTTTGTCCAAACAAGCCTCAAATTGTTTGTTTTGTGGTGCGTTTTCATTGACCGTGAGTATATTTACAAGTTTGTATGGTTTATGTGTACCCCAGTTGTATGACTTAGTTGTACTGCTTCAGCGTAACGCGTAATTAGTTTGTTTGTAAAACAATCCCTGTATTTGCAATCATCTTCTGTAATTGATGAATACATTTCCTTGTTTTGTTTTATATGACCCTGCTGTGTGTAAATAGATCAAACCTAAAATACCAATTTCCCACTGGGCTGTGTTTTGATTATTGTTACTGGAAATTGTAAACGTTTTACTACCGATAAGGGCTTATGCATGCAATCTGAAACAAAAAAGGACTAATTATTTAATTATTTTTCTCCCAACATTTGTAGATGTCAGTGTATGCCTGGATTTACGGGACCTATGTGCGAAATTGACATAGACGAGTGTATCAGTAACCCATGCTCAGCTAGTGCAAAGTGTGAGGATTTACAGGGTGGATACACGTGTCACTGCCCGAGTGGATTTACAGGGGACGATTGCTCACAAGGTGCGATTCGTAAATATTAGACACTCTATTTTAAGCGAGAAAGAGAGAGAGAGAGAGAGACAGAGATTTAAATAAATTGCACTCTTATGTTAATGCATTATTTTTCGGGTGAATTATTCTTTTAATGTTGTTTACAATGGAAGTCCTGAAACGTTGTACTACAAAACATGTAAGTTTACTTTTAAATATATACATACGTGGTACTGATATGTTTTGTGTGTGATTCATAGACATTTTCCCATTTCTAAAGGTACACATATAATATAAACATACATTGGTGCTAACGTTACATCTTATATATAAATCCAGATGAATGGAAGTACTAACTATAATAACATAAACCATGTACTTACACACATCTGCATACCTCCAACAGAGATAGATATATTTTTCCAAATGGATTTCCCCGCGACTGCCAGTACGACAGACTATGCCCGAGTCGGGATGGACAAGGATCTGACGGCCGCTACCGTGTGCTTCTGGATGAAGACTGACGACTTCAACAACCGGGGAACACCGTTCTCATACGCGACTACAGAAGGAGATAACATCTTTACATTGTCCGACTATGATGGGTATGCTTACATATATGTAACATTTACATTTTTAACAAGTTCCGACTATGATGGGTATGCTTAAATATATACATATGAGCATAGACGCGTTAAGTGTATTTGAAAAATGAATGCAACTGGAATCTGTTGGCACATAACTCGAAAACTGAGTATGCGTTTTGGTCTTGTTTATTAGGAATAATTAGATGTGTGCTCGATCTTGTTTATCAGATTTTATTTGTATATATGCTCATTCTTGTATATGAAGTATAATGTATGTTTCGTTTATAAAGTATAATGTATGGGTTAGGTCTTCTTTATCAGCTATTATGATTTACGCCAACACAATTTTCACACGATTGATAGGTAGGTACCTGGTATATTTTTGCACTATTCTCGAGGATTTTGGTTTGATTAATATTCTGTTTGCCTTCTAAGTGTTTCAGCAAACGGCTTGATTAAACAGTTATCTGTCGGTAATGTCAGTAATGTCGTTAATGAAGATCCAAAATAAGTACCCACAATAGTCTCCGAGGAATTCCGTTTGTTCACTCAAAAATCCGATAAAAACAATGTTTCTCATATACCGCATGCTATTAAATGTTTGATAATGTTTTGTGGTTGAATGTGTCAACAATCTAGACATATGACGTTTATATTCTCGTACGTGTATGGCAACACATGTCTTTTAAACATGCCAACATTTTTGTAATGCACGCCGTCCTTGTGATGATACCATATTGTAGTAATGCATGCCGTCCTTGTGATGATACCATATTGTAGTAATGCACGCCGTCCTTGTGATGATATCATATTGTAGTAATGCACGCCGTCCTTGTGATGATACCATATTGTAGTAATGCACGCCGTCCTTGTGATGATATCATATTGTAGTAAAGCACGCCGTCCTTGTGATGATACCATATTGTAGTAATGCACGCCGTCCTTGTGATGATACCATATTGTAGTAATGCACGCCGTCCTTGTGATGATACCATATTGTAGTAATGCACGCCGTCCTTGTGATGATATCATATTGTAGTAATGCACGCCGTCCTTGTGATGATACCATATTGTAGTAATGCACGCCGTCCTTGTGATGATACCATATTGTAGTAATGCACGCCGTCCTTGTGATGATACCATATTGTAGTAATGCACGCCTTCCTTGTGATGATACCATATTGTAGTAATGCACGCCGTCCTTGTGATGATACCATATTGTAGTAATGCACGCCGTCCTTGTGATGATACCATATTGTAGTAATGCACGCCGTCCTTGTGATGATACCATATTGTAGTAATGCACGCCGTCCTTGTGATGATACCATATTGTAGTAATGCACGCCGTCCTTGTGATGATACCATATTGTAGTAATGCACGCCGTCCTTGTGATGATACCATATTGTAGTAATGCACGCCGTCCTTGTGATGATACCATATTGTAGTAATGCACGCCGTCCTTGTGATGATACCATATTGGCAAAGTATGATATGTTTATTTTTTATGAAATAATATCCCAGGTATCGATGTCGAATTATTATTTTTGTGTATGAAGTTGTAACCGCTTTAGTAAATGATCGAGACGGTGCATGCTTCAATGCTATCGACAGTTTTCCGTTCTCTGCTGGTTTTTAAAAGCAAATATAAGCTTTGTTTGGGTTATTTTCTTTCTGGTTCTAGTCATCTCGATGACTTTTGTTAAAGTAGCTATCCCGCCAACAACCATCATATTTAACAAAATATGTATCCATTTCTAAACCTACTGACTACAAGGTCTATATATAACGTACATATTTTGAAAATTCAAACTACATATACACAATATAAACGGCTTTAACCAGCCAGGCTAAACCCCAAAACCGGAGCGTCGAATTAAGAGTTACCAACTCATAATTCATTTTACGCATATTCAATATTGTAAGAACCCGTTAATAAATCTTTACTTTTATGCAGCACATATTCATTATAATCTGACCGGAACACCTGGATAGAGTCCTTTGGGATCATTAAGCCCGATATGTATGGCTTTAAAATAGAATATCGCTTAAGCCGGTGCTGGGAGGCATGAGAGGAGTTGCACTTTATATTACCTCTCATGAACAGACGCAATAAAACCGAGTCTGATATTTTTATCTCTTGTTTGTGTTTGTTGCTTCCAAGGGATCCCCTTTTCAGTATTTATTGATAAACGGTTTGTAGTGTAATATTGTCGTTATTTGGAGGGATAGCTACTTTAATGTTTTGTTTATGCAATGACGACAATAGATTGGACATACACAGTTTATGTTTTGTTTATGCAACGACGACAATGGATTGGACATACACAGTTAATGTTTTGTTTATGCAACGACGACAATGGATTGGACATACACAGTTAATGTTTTGTTTATGCAACGACGACAATGGATTGGACATACGCAGTTAATGTTTTGTTTATGCAACGACGACAATGGATTGGACATACACAGTTAATGTTTTGTTTATGCAACGACGACAATGGATTGGACATACACAGTTTATGTTTTGCTTATGCAACGACGACAATGGATTGGACATACATAGTTTATGTTTTGTTTATGCAACGAGTCTTCCGGCAACAAGATGCACAAGAGGGCCTGTATCACTCTACTGGCTTGAATAGACTAAGGATTGTTTATGCAACGACGACAATGGATTGGACATGCACAGTTTATGTTTTGTTTATGCAACGACGACAATGGATTGTTTATGCAACTACGACAATGGATTGGACATACAGTTTATGTTTTGTTTATGCAACCACGACAATGGATGGGACGTACAAGGGTTTCTTACAAACATTTTTGAACAACAGCTGTAATTTAAAATGCTATTCACAAAACTAGTTAAGTTTCTAGGAGAATGTGCTAGTTAATGAACATATCTAAATGCATTTACATATTTGGAAACCGGACAAACGGTGGTATGTTGTTTTGTGGTAGTCTGACCACTTCATTTTGTGGTAGTCTGACCACTTCTTTTTGTGGTAGTCTGACCTCTTCATTTTGTGGTAGTCTGACTATTTCATTTTGGTAAATGTCGTATGTTATTGTAGGTTCGTATTTTATGTGAATGGTGAAAAGGTAACAACCACGGTTCGAGCAAATGATGGACAATGGAAACATGTGTGCGTAATCTGGTCGTCAAAGAGGGGCTCATGGAAGACTTACATGGATGGAATACCTATGGACAGCGGCAGGAACTTGGCTAGAGGACAGGTTATCAAAGGTAATATTCGGTAATATTCTACCGTATATTACAGGAGGATCATTTCTGAAATTGATGAATTTTATACAAATGTATGCAGTCTCG
This sequence comes from Cyrtodaria siliqua, assembly GCA_037043455.1. Taxonomy (NCBI): domain Eukaryota; kingdom Metazoa; phylum Mollusca; class Bivalvia; order Adapedonta; family Hiatellidae; genus Cyrtodaria; species Cyrtodaria siliqua. The sequence continues at coordinate 292,403 of JAWPHD010000851.1, forward strand.
GTGAATGAATCTACGGATATTAATTGTGCCAAACCAATCATTTTACCTACGTTTTGATATTACCCATATTTGCTCGCACATTAAACTTTCTGATTAGTGGTATTACATCTGTCTAAATATGCAATTTGACGATTTGAAAGGATATCGTTATGCACGGTGACATTTGCGTGAACGGGTTTAATTTTGAAAGTAAAACAGAAAATACTTCATAACATATACACAGAAATACTATCTATATGTGTGCATCATAATAGAAGTTTTTCTGATATATTTCATAATTAATACTGCTAAAATGCACACACGTTTTTCACTGTCCCGTTTATTGTTATAACAATACGGTAAGAGTGAGGTTTGGTACACCCTAGAACCTGGTCTTTTTTGCCACTGACCGTTCCAAGGCGGTAGCCCTATTGTCAACCTTGTGTGTTTGTGATGTCTTGTCTTGCCTTTTATTCATTTTTATATATAGTTGTTCTTTGTTTCTTTGTGTGTTTGTATTTGACTGCCTTCCTTGAATGCTACTTACCTGTTTGATTTTTATATCTACTTATAACATGTGTTCATAATGCGCTACTCATGTGTTACATTTGTATACACATATAGTATGGGGCTACATAATAACAGTATCATATTTACAGGTGGTGGACAATTTGTGATCGGCCAAGAGCAAGACAGTCTCGGTGGAGGCTTTTCCAGTCCAGAATCATTTATAGGCCAACTCAGTCAGTTGAATGTGTGGAGCCGTGAACTCTCGTTAGAGGACATTAAATCTCTCAGACTCACTTGTAAAAAACAGCTCGGGGATGTGATAGCTTGGCCAGATATATCCGGCAAATTTCAAGGGGGAGTTTCGTACAGCACTGTTGTATTTTGTAAAGGTAAAAAATATCGTAGTCGGAATTATAGGCGCACATGTTTGCCTCTGAAATGCAGATAATACTAATACAACTATCACCTACCTTTTGTAATGGATTCATCATGTGATTGCTTTATTATTTAAACTAGTGCTTTTTAAACGCTATGTTATAATTTCTTCATGTTATGTATACTGTCGATCACTTACGGCCGTTTACTGCTAGCTTTTGCTACTAAGAATGCTACCTGCAAGACGTAATGCATACACCATATATTTTGACTGTTGAAGAATTAGTGACGAATATAGACATATAGACAATGCTGTTTCAGTTAGATTTAGTTCACGCATCAGTGGCTGTATGGTATTCTATGAAGTATTGGAGGGAACAAGTATGACACTGTAGATCAACCTTCATTGCGCTTGTCTATGACACAGTAGACCAACCTTTACTGCACTTGTCTATGACACAGTAGATCAACCTTTATTGCGCTTGTCTATGACACAGTAGATCAACCTCTATTGCGCTTGTCTATGACACAGTATATCAACCTCTATTGCGCTTGTCTATGACACAGTAGATCAACATTTATTGCGCTTGTTTATGACACAGTAGATCAACATTTATTGCGCTTGTTTATGACACAGTAGATCAACATTTACTGCGCTTGTCTATGACACAGTAGATCAACATTTATTGCGCTTGTTTATGACACAGTAGATCAACCTTTATTGCGTTTGTCCTGTTTCATTGTGATTATAATTATGTAGATGCACGAATGTTTTCTGCTGAAAATTATTGTACTTGCTTTGCATGTACTTGCTTTGCTATAACATTCGGAAAAAAAACATTGTTAAGTTATTGGTTGTCTTGATTGTTAGAGTTATTAATATACTTGTGCTACTATAAATAGACATGGGTTACTATAAATATATACACTACTCAACTTTTATAATCGGTCACCCATTTTTTTTGTTGAAAATAACACGAATACTAAAAACTGGAAATCACCGAAACACATACCAATATCTTATTAAGTTTATCAAGAAGGTTTTAGTCCAATCAAGGCAGATTAAGTTTTATAAATCGCTAGCGATATTTGTTAAATGGCGCCAGTTAAAATTTCAAATGTTAAAATTTCAAATTAAAATATAAATTATTAAAATATATATAATTCTTTGAAAAGTGACCGATTATAAAAGTTGAGTAGTGTATATATGGTTACTGTAAATAGACACGTTTAATATATAAAAAAAATGTGTTACTACACATTGACCCGAGTTATTAATATACTTGTGCTACTAATCAATACACATGTGTTACTATACATATATATATATGGATTACTGTAAATAGACACGTTTAATATATAAAAAGAATGGTTACTACACATAGACCCGAGTTATTAATATACTTGTGCTACTAATCAATAAACATGTGTTACTATAAATATATATATATTGATTACTGTAAACAGGCACGTTTAATATATAAAAAGAATGGGTTACTACACATAGACATGGGATACTTATAGGTTATTTAACATGGTTCTGTACAATACGGAGATATATTTGGACGAGTACACAGCTGGAAAAGTCATATTGGACGAGCCGTTAGGCGAGTCCAATATGATTTTTTCCAGCTGTGTACGAGTCCAAATATATCCCGTATTGTACAGAACCATGTTAAGTAACCTTTTTATTCTATACCTTTATTTTAACCAATCATTTATAATTCGGATATAACTTTCGTTTGTTTCATGCTTTCAAGCAAGTCGCTATGAACATCGAAAGCACAATTGCATGTAGGTCTATGTATTTTATATATTGTGTTCGACATGGCTTACTCTCAAGCTTTATTTGCTTGAAAGAATGCCCATTTCTCCGTTGTCAACAGTGATTAAATACTACCGAAGGTCAGTTTCAAACAATGATATATTATGCTAGTTTTTTGTGTTTTTTTTTTGTTATAAAGGAAAATTAAATAAAAATATGTGCAATAGATAGGTTTTCATTACTTGACAACAATTTATGGTTAGGTAATGACAGAAGCCTGTCGGTTCTGATTTTTATTCGGACCTTTTCACGCGTTTCGGTCTTTATCATAGGTTTAACATGGAACCTGTGAAGCGTACAATACGAACAAAATACGGGATATTTTGTACGCGCGTGCGTCCCGATACGGAAATATATTGTACGGTCACATGACTCGAAAGAGCGTCTACGATTGGATGTATAAATTAGGTATAGAATAATATACATATACATGGGTTACTATACATGGACATGGGTTACTATACATATACGTGGGTTACTATACATGGACATGGGTTACTATACATGGACATGGCTTACTATACATGGACATGGCTTACTATACATGGACATGGCTTACTATACATAAACATGGCTTACTATACATAGACATGGGTTACTATACATAGACATGGCATACTATACATATACATGGCTTACTATACATGGACATGGGTTACTATACATATACATGGCTTACTATACATAGACATGGGTTACTATACATATACATGGCTTACTATACATAGACATGGGTTACTATACATACACATGGCTTACTATTCATGGACATGGCTTACTATACATGGACATGGTTTACTATACATGGACATGGGTTACTATACATATACATGGCTTACTATACATAGACATGGGTTACTATACATGGACATGGGTAACTATACATATACATGGCTTACTATACATAAACATGGATTACTATACATATACATGGCTTACTATACATAGACACGGATTACTATACATAAACATGCGTTACATAGACATGGGTTACTATACATAGACATGGGTTACTATACATAGACATGGGTAACTACACATAGACGGGTTACTATACCTAGACATGGGTTACTATACATAGACATGGCTTACTATACGTAGACGTGGCTTACTATACATAGACATGGGTTACTGTACATAGACATGGGTTACTGTACATAGACATGGGTTACTATACATAGACATGGCTTACTATACATAGACATGGGTTACTATACATAGACATGGGTTACTATACATAGACGTGGCTTACTATACATAGACATGGCTTACTATACATAGACATGGGTTACTGTACATAGACATGGCTTACACACGATTCGCGTCTGTTAAAGACACTCGCCACAGCCACTTTACAGTAATGCTCGTAGCACACAATGAATGAATGAATAGTGTTTTACGGCACGTCGACACATGAATAGGTCATATTGGGCGCAAAAACCGACGAAAGATGAAGAAATTAAGTAGTAATTATACATTATTGTAAATATATAAAGATAAAACTATTAACAATTAAAGGATGATATTGTAGTAATATAAACTATATATGCAAATCAACAAATGCCCGTCAACGGGTATATAAACAAGTAAATATATATAAGAACACATTATAATGATTTATATAGTCTGATTTATTTTAGGAAATCTAAAACAGGACTAAAATCTATAGTATCAAATAACTCTTTCCTAGTATTAACATTGTAGTACCTATGACGCATAGGACTTCCAACAATATGCCGCCTAGAGCAAAGAATATTGCCATTAACGAGGGCGGAACTATAAACCTCGGAAGTACACACATTTATAGACGTTTGTATATATATACTTATCTCTGAGTGTGTTATCTTGATTTTTAAATAACTTTTCGAAAAATAACGTTTTAATCAGTGGTATGTTTTATGAAAATGTTAAAGCAAGGACATATATAAGGAAGCCGATATGGTAGTAAGACTTCGATTACGGACACCAAAATGGTTAGATAGTGATACGGAATCATAAAAATAAAACTTTTTCTAAAGGGATACAGTGTTTCCATTGCCATTACAGACAATAATAATAATAATAATAATAATAATAATAATAATCAAGACTTTAGTTAACGAGAGAACTCATTTTAAACTAGTCAATCTTTCATGAGGCCCTCAAGAATGTATTAGTGATGGACATATATACTTTTTTGAGTTGCTCTGCCATAACACTTAGTATAGTATAAGTAGATATAAAAGTCGAACAGGAAATGTAACATTCAAGGACCACAGTCAACCAAAAAACACTCATAGGAACAAACAACAAATAAAGGGAAACCATTACAATTACCACTTTAAATAAACTACTCTGATTTAACCATTATTTTAATATGATAACAAACTATTTTAAGATAATAAACTATTTCATAGAGCAGCCGAATATATACTGAGAAAAAATAAAAGTATCCACTTTGTTTTCCTGCAAAATCTGAGACAGTAAGAAAGAACTAACAACTGTAGCATGATTTTCTTTTATTAGCATCTGTGTTTGATGTTCACACAAAATTTCATCGAAATATACCGAATAATAAAAAAAAAATCACAGTTTAAAAACATAGGTGTGAAAACGAAATTAACAAAACTTAACAAATGTAAAGTTAACGACAATGGCACCTATTCACCAGTCTAAGTCGATTTAAATACACAGCAAGAAAAATATTCAAAACCTCGCTAATATCTCATGTGTCCACCGTTACACCGAATACACGCAAGAATGCGACGTCGCATGCTTCTGAAGTAACGACTGACGAATTCTACATCTAATGCGTTCCATTTGCGGACAAGTGCTGCTGCAAGGTCCTGAACACTTTGGATAGGGTCATCCTGACGTACACGACGTCCCAAATATGATCGATGATTCGTCAGTCGTTACTTCAGAAGCATGCGACGTCGCATTTTGAGTGTATTCGGTGTAACGGTGGACACATGAGATATAAGCGAGGTTTTGAACATTTTTCTGTGTATTTGAATGGGCTTAGACTGCTAAATCTATCTTGCTATTTTCGTTTTCACACCTAGGTTTTTAAAGTTTGATTTATTTTTTAAGCATTTCGATGAAATCTTGTGTGAACATCAAACAAAGATGTTATTAAAAGAAAATCATGCTACAATTGTTAGTTCTTTCTTACAGTCTCAGATTTTGCAGGAAAACAAAGTGGATACTTTTTATTTTTGCTGAGTATATATTATGCTGCTCTGCTGTTGCTTTGATATTTGTTGTTGCTACACACATTATACTGAGTAGTGAATAATAATGTGTTATATCTGATATGCTTTACTATTGTCCAGATATTGTTGGATTATAACTACACACACGTTGTCCATCAGTTTACCAGTGCTGGTAACACAACATTACTCGCACGGAATGACGGTATATCTGCTTTGCCATACCAATGCTCTAATACTGGTAATTGCAAACTGTTTTGTGCTTATTTACGGTCTTTTTATTTGTTTTGCATGTATGAAACCACAACCACGTTTGCCTTTAAATAAAAAACATTAAACTATGTTTCATATAAGTTCCAAGCTTTTAAGATATATGTATATATAGTATAGCATCGTGCACTCTAGCTGATATATAACCCACTGCCTGTTTGGCAGATGACATTGAAATACAACGTACATCGACACACACGTTCACTTTGAGAAGATAAAAGATGAATTTTGATAACAACGCGCGTAAGTGGTTTATCTCTTTCAAGTTGATGTTGATAACAAGTAAACTTACGTCTACAAATTGAAAGCAAGCAGCAGTTTGTTTATCGTTAAATATCAGAGAAGCTAGAAAATTACATTTTGTATATTAAATACAAGGTACTCCTGGCATTACGTGGTCCGAGTATTAATTTTTATACCCATCCAAACCCTGTGGTATGAAATAAACCTTAATTTCGGCTTAAAATATTTGCATATTGTAAAATTAAAACATTTAAAAGTTAAGTTAAAACAGGTTATCGCAATTTTCCAGAAAAAAATGTGTTTAATCATGTTTTATTGTCGAAATAGACGTTATAAAATCCTGCTAATATAAGCTTTACCATCATTTAATGGTATTAAGGCCGGACCTCGTAATATCATATAATAACACACACGTTCTAAAAAACCTTACTATGGGTAAAAAACTAAATTGTTTTATGAAGGTCTAATTTGATTTACAAACTTCGTAAGATCCTTGGTCATGATCACTTCCATACTATCTTCGTTAAACTTGTTAAACAGGTTTATCAAAAGAGGTTGTGACCCTATCATTTTGTAACGCACTGCATTCTTAGTGGTGGACCCATTTACAGTTCGCCACTATGCTTTCCTCTTTAATTGTGCGATGACCGAACAGGCTGTGGACCGTCTGATGACGTCTACCTAAAGCCCAAAAGTTTGATGTGCGTCTGCAATCTTGTCTTGTCGTGCCCTCAAAGGTTTATTCTCTTGTTGCTCTGGCTTCTGCCAAGTCAATGAGTACCTTCTTCGTGGCTTTCTAGGCTATTGGTTTTTGTATTTACGAGCATCTTTGTGTTTTACTTCTATTGACTATTATTGCTGCCTAGTTGGTTAGAGAATAGTTCATGGCGGGGATTTCTTTATTTACACTGTCCCATTTTATTTGGATGACAGTAGGGTAAGTGTGAGATTTGGTGCACCCTAGAACCTGGTTTAAACCCCAGAGGCCTTTTTTGCCATTGACCGTTCCAAGGCGGTAGTCCTATTGTCAATCCTCTTTGTTTTTGTGACGTCATATGCCTTATTCCTTATTAACATGGCCATTCATGTTTGTCGTTTTGCCTCTTTTGGGGTTTACTGTATTCTGTGAAAGCTGCATTTCCTGTTCGACTTTTATACTTATTTTTTATAATAAACCAATTATTCGCCAGAATGTCCGGAACCGGCATCTATAGATTACGGGTCCGTGGAGAAAACAGGGCTGTTTTCTGGTGCCGTAACAACGTACTCGTGTTCGAGGGGGTTCAATGTAGCCGGTCGAAGGGAGAGACAGTGCTTGATCACAGGAGAGTGGGAGGGTACTGCACCTACATGTGGAAGTATGTATTGTTAGTGTGTGTATTTAATTATGTATAGGTGGTTCTTGGATATAATACAATTAAAGAAACAAACACAAACAAGAGAGAACAGCAGCAGACATAACATTAATCAAACACTAGTGTACATTTCAGGAGTCGTATTGCTTGGGTTACAAACGTGTATAATTGATAGACCAGTAATATGTAAGCATACTGTTAATATTAATAAATTAAAACAAATGTTGAATGCGCACATTTTGATGATGCTAAATTAAAATAATTTCATCAAACATTTATTTTTTAATATGATATGCATTTCGCCTAGAATTCAGGAGTAACCATTGATCGACATTTTTAGGCATTATGTCGAGTGAATAACGTTAAGTCGAATGATATCAGATAGGTAGACTAACATGCCGTTTTGTTGTTTGGCCTACATATACGTCAATGGACTTTTGTTTCATACTGTCTAACATACAGGATGCAGCATATGGTTTCTTTACATTTTTCACTTTGATAACGCAATCTTATAATTACACATGGTAGCAGTGAACAGTTGTTATGTGTTGTACGCTGACGCACACATATCCCTTACATGTGGACAATTGTATTTCTGTGCTGATGTGTACTTCTAGCACGTCGTGTTACAAGGGTGAATTGTAATCAATATATAAGGCATGTCAAGGTATTGGAACAGAGAGAATCGAGGTCGCCTACCTTGATTCCAGATATTTCGTAGGAAGATCTGATGGTAAAAATCGGGAAGATTGTGTCTGGTAAGGAAAACGGTCGTGGCGTGTTTATGTCCCCGCGGCAACATTTTCTTTCAACATTGTTTTAACGCCATTGACTTGATATATTATGTTACATTTTTGTTTCCAGTTCCTACCCAGATATATGCTATTTTTTCTCTCGGCAACTATTTTACGCTTGCGTAAAACCTTGCTTTTCTCCCTCTGTTCAAATATTTATCTAATATAATGTGTTAACGGGACATAAAACCCCATTTCATTCACATCAGTTAAATGATAGTAAATGCGTACATTCATTTCAGGTACTCGTGTCGTTTGCTTGAATTCAAGGGGTCAAACAATATTTTTTCTCGTTTGCTTGAATTCAAGGAGTCAAACCATATTTTTTCTCGTTTGCTTGAATTCAAGGAGTCAAACCATATTTTTTCTCGTTTGCTTGAATTCAAGGAGTCAAACCATATTTTTTCTCGTTTGCTTGAATTCAAGGAGTCAAACCATATTTTTTCTCTATTCAGGAGTACAATGTAATAATTATCCGGGAAGAATTCAAAATGGCTGGATTCAGGTACCTGCATTTCAGCGTTTTACGTTCGGAAATCGAATCCGATACTTATGTAATCGTGGCTTCAAGTTGGTTGGAGACGCTACACGGTACTGTGGAGAGTTCGGATTCTGGGAGGGCGATGTTCCGATATGTGAGCGTAAGTCATTCGTTATATAGATATAGATATTGTTAATGAAAAGGACTACACATTTCCGAATCAAGCACAAAATGGAGAAAACATATTCATTACGGCTAATTATTTTTACGTAAAAATTCAATTGACCCCCACCCCCTACCGTGAAGCCAAGATGTTTGGGCCGTTTTTACATGCTAATAATCCAGCGTATTTAACTTTGTAGTTTATTTGTTATCGTTAACATAATATTTGAAAAAATGGGCTGTTTATGTTTCTTGTTTTGTTTTCTTTCAGAAATTAAATGTACAATCCCTGTTCTGTCTGAAAACACTCTAGTAACGAATCCAACACCTGACAACAAGTTCATGCCAGGGGAGGACGTACTTTTCGAATGCACACCTGGAAACCAGTTTTATACCGATCACAGTTCCGTACATTGTCAGCGCGATGGTACATGGGATAGAAGTTTACCCACCTGTGACCCACAAACATGTAGAGCGCCACCAAAAATTGATAATGGGGTATACGAAAACGAAAATCAGTTGGAGGAGTTCTCTGTTGCATTTGTTGTTCAGTATGCTTGCAACTTTGGCTATATGTTTTCAAGGAACTGTTTAAACCCCACTGGTCAGATATCATGTCTTCTATACGGTCTCTGGGAATCTAATTTGCCAGAATGTGTTTTAGTGCAATGCGGAGAACCTGTAACTATCGCCGATGGACAATTTGAAAATGTTGGTAGAAACTTTCTAGACCAGGTCAGATATACATGCAAATCTGGGTATGAGCTCACCCATGATAACGTGTTGGAGTGTTATGAGACGGGTGAATGGAGCCCAGCTCCGCCGGAATGTATTCCAGTACGATGTGGTCGTCCAGAGGATATTCTTCACGGATCTTTTGAGGGCAACATGTTCTCTTACAACGGATTCGTCATATATAAATGTGACCTGGGTTATGTTTTAGTTGGAGATGCAGAAAGAGTATGTCAAGCAGACGCCACATGGAGGAGTGAGGATGTCCCTGTATGCAATCCAGTATCTTGTGGTAAACCCGAATCTATAGAGTTTGGATCTATAATTGGGCAAGACTACACCTTGAATAACGTTGTCCGTTATGTTTGTGACGTTGGTTATAAGTTAGTTGGTTCTGAAGAACGGATCTGTCGTGAAACTGGACGATGGCAGAATAATGCTCCTTCGTGTCGGAAAGTTGAGTGTATCTATCCAGCAGCAGTTCCGAATGCATTTTTCGCAGATACTTTGTTCTTTTTTGGTGATACAGTTACATACCAGTGCGAGGAGGGGTATTATTTAGAAGGAGAAAGAACACTGATATGTTTGAGCAACAGGGTGTGGTCTTTTGCTGCCCCTGCCTGTCTAAAAATAGAATGCATGAGTCCATCGTCATTATTGAACGGAATATATCTGAATCCGGAAGGCTTGGATAAGTTTGAAATTGGTTACAGAATTCAGTATCAATGTAGTATAGGGTATGAAATATCTTTAAACAGTCTCAACCCTAGTGGACAAATAGAATGTCTTAGCACGGGTCAGTGGTGGGAAGCAAATCTACCAGAATGCCTTCTAGTGGTTTGTCGACAACCGTTGCCTATAGCAAATGGAATATTTACCGCTGATGTTCTAACATACCTGAGTAAAGCGGTTTATCGATGCGATGAAGGTTATGAGTTTGAAGATAACAATGAACTGACTTGTGGAGCGAATGGTGAATGGGCTGGACAGATTCCCGTTTGTAACCCAGTTGAATGTCTGCCGCCAGATTTAGTACACAACGTACGTGTGAGTTACATAGATCTGAAATTAGGATCTGTAGTTAGATATATGTGTCACGATGGTTACAACATCATGGGACTAGAATTTCGCCGTTGCCTGGCAAACTTGTCATGGTCTGGTGAGGAACCAGTGTGTCAGCCGATTAGTTGCGGGGAACCAGAAGAACTTACCAACGGATTCAAGCAGTCGAATGGTCATGATTTTCAATCAACTGTTACCTATGAATGTAATATTGGCTACATTTTGAAAGGTGATAGAACTCGCACATGTTCAAAAGATAAGACTTGGAGCGGACACTTGCCAGTATGTGATATTGTTCAATGTGACAAGCCGTCGCGTATTACATCAAACGGACGTATGGAAGGGGATGTATACAGTTACGAGTCCGTTATAGAATATGTATGCGATCCCGGATATTACATATACGGCCAGTCTAACAGGAGAACGTGTCTATCCACTGGCCACTGGGACAGTCCAATACCAGTTTGTATTGCAGTGGAGTGTCCCAGACTGTCCGTAGAGAATGGGGTTACGTCAGGTATTGTCTTACTTTTCTATTGCTGCGCAAAACATCGTTATATAAACATAGCAGCTCTTCGTATATAGCATACGATTTTTTTTTTATATTTTAGTTACATCTTTATTACAGATTAACGTGAACCAAGTCATTTTGAATATCGAGCTGGGTTTCAATTTCGAGCTGGCTCTGAGATCGATATTCGTTTTAAACGTATAACAAGGCATTTAAATACAATGTTGGGTTTGAATTTCTTCGAGCTGGCTCTGAGATCGATATTCGTTATAAACATACAACAAGGCATTATGAATGCAGAGCTTGGTTTGAATACAGAGCTGGCTCTGAGATCGATATTATGTTTTGAAATATACCAAACCCATTTAGAATATCGAGCTGGGTTGGAATGAAGAGCTGGCTCTGAGATCGATATTCAATTTCAGCAAACAACAAGGCATTTTGAATACAGGGCTGGGTTTCGAGCTGGCTCTGAGATCGATATTCGTTATAAACATACAACAAGGCATTTTGAATGCAGAGCTGGGTTTGAATGCAGAACTGGCTCTGAGATCGAAATTTGTTTTGACCATACAACAAGTCATTATGAACGCAGAGCTAGGTTTGAATTTCGAGTGGCTCTGAGATCGATATTCGTTTTAAACTTACACCGAGTCATTTTGAATGCAGAGCTGTGTTTGAATACTGAAATAGCTTTGAGATCGATATTCGTTTTAAACATACACAAAGTCATTTTGAATGCAGAGCTGGGTTTGAATTTCGAGCTAGCTCTGAGATCGATATTCGTTTTGAACGTGAATCAAGTCATTTTGAATATCAACCTGGGTTTGAATTCCGAGCTGGCTCTGAGATTAGTATACGTTTTAAACGTATAACGAGCCATTTTGAATATCGAACTGGGTTTGAATTTCGAGCTGGCTGTGAGATCGATATTTGTTCTAAACGTATAACATGGCATTTTGAATACAGAGCTGTGTTTGAATTTCGAGCTGGCTCTGAGATCGAAATTCGTATTAAACGTGAACCACGTCATTTTGAATGCAGAGCTGGGTTTGAATTTCGAGTTTTCCCTGAGATCGATATTCATTTTTAACGTGAACCAAGTCATTTTGAATATCGAGTTGTGCTTGAATTTCGAGCTGGCTCTGAGATCGGTATTCATTTCAAACATACAACAACGCATTTTGAATATCGGACTGGGTTTGAATTTCGGCTCTGAGAACGATATTCGTTTACAACATACATCAAGTCATTTTGAATGCAGAATGGTATATGTTTAAAACGAATATCGGTCTCCGAACCAGCTTTGTATTCAAACCCAGCTCTGCATTCATAATGCATTGATGTATGTTTAAAACGAATATCGATCTCAAAGCCAGCTCTGTATTCCAACCCAGCAGAGCATTCAAAATGACTTTGTATATGTTAATAACGAGTATCGATCCGAGAGCCTGCTCTGCATTCAAACCCAACTCTGCATTCATATTGCCTTATTGTATGTTTATAACGAATATCGATCTCAGAGCTAGCCCGAAATTCAAACACAGCTCTGCATTCAAAATGATAGGGTGAATGTTTAAAACGAATATCGATCTCAGAGCCGCTCGAAATTCAAACCCAGTTATGTATTCATAATTACTTTGTGTATGTTTAAAACGAATATCGATCTCAGAGCCAGCTCTGCATTCAAACCAGCTCTGCATTCAAAATGCCTTGGTGTATGTTTAAAACGAATATCGATCTCAGAGCCAGCTCTGTAATCAAACCCTTCTCTGCATCCATAATGGCTTGGTGTATGTTTATAACGAATATCGATCTCAGAGCCAGCTCGAAATTCAAACCTAGATCTGTATTCAAAATGCCTTGTTGCTTGCTTAAATTGAATATCGATTTCAGAGCCAGCTCTGTATTGAAACCCAACTCTGCATTCAAAATGACTTGGTGTTTGTTTAAAACGATTATCGACCTCAGTTCCAGCTCTGTATTCCAACGCAGCTCTACATTCAAAATGACTTGGTGTATGTTTAAAACGAACATCGATCTCAGAGACTGCTCTGTATTCAGATCCAGCTCTGCATTCAAAATGACTTGGTGTATGTTTAAAACGAATATCGATCTCAGAGCCAGCTCTGTAATCAAACCCTTCTCTGCATCCATAATGGCTTGGTGTATGTTTGAAACGAATATCGATCTCAGAGCCAACTCTGTTTTCAAACCCAGCTCTGCATTCAAAATGACTTGGTGTATATTTAAAACGAATATCGAACTCAGAGCCAGCTCTGTATTCTAACACAGCTCTGCATTCAAAATGACTTTGTGTATGTTTAAAACAAATATCGATATCAGAGCCAGCTCTGTATTCCAACCCAATTCTGCATTCAAAGTTACTTGGTGTATGTTTATAACTAATATCGATCTCAGAACCATCAGTGTATTCAAAAACAGCTCTGCATTCAAAATGACTTGTATGTTTGTAACGAATATCGATTTCAGAGCCTGCTCGAAATTCAAATCCAGCTCGATATTCAAAATAGCTTGGTGTATTTCTATCTCAGAGCCAGCTCGAAAGTCAAACCCAGCTCAGTATTCATAATGACTTGGTGTATGTTTAAAACAAATATCGATCTCAGAGCAAGCCATGCATTCAAACCCACAAATGCCTTGTTGTATGTTTATAACGAATATCGGTATCAGAGCAAGTACGAAATTCAAACCCAGCTCTGTATTCAAAATGACTTTGTGTATGTTTAAAACGAATATCGATCTCAGAGCCAGCTCTGTATTCAAACAAAGCTCTGCATTCAAAATGACTCGATGTAAGTTTAAAACAAATGTCGATCTCAGAGCCAGCTCTGCATTCAAACCCAACTCTGCATTTATAATTCCTTAGTGTATGTTTATAACGAATATCGATCTCAGAGCCACCTCGAAATTCAAACCCATCTCTGTTTTCAAAATGACTTGTGTATATTAATAACAAATACCGATCTCAGAGCCATCTCTGTATTCAAACCCAGTTCCGCAATCAAAATGCCTTGGTGTACGTTTACAACGAATATCTATCTCAGAGCCAGCTCGAAATACAAACCCAGATCGATATTCAAAATGGCTTGTTATACGTTTTAAACGAATACCGATGTCGAAATTCAAACCCAGCTCGATATTCAAAATGACTTGGTTCACTTTTAAAACGAATATCGATCTCAGAGCCAGCTCGAAATTCAAACCCAGCTCTGTATTCAAAATGTCTTTTTATACGTTTAAAATGAATATCGATCTCAGAGCCGGCTTAAAATTCAAACCGAGCTCGATATTCAAAATGGCTTTTTTTACGTTTAAAACGAATACTGATATCAGGGCCAGCTCGAAATTCAAACCCAGCTCGATATTCAAAATGACTTGGTTCACGTTTAAACGAATATCGATCTCAGAGCCAGCTCGAAATTCAAACCCAGCTCTGCATTCGAAATGACTTTGTGTATGTTTAAAACGAATAACTATCTCAGAGCCAGCCCGAAATTCAAACCCAGCTCTGCATTCAATCGATCTCAGACCCAGATCAGTATTCAAACACAGCTTTGCTTTCAAAATGACTCGGTGTAAGTTTAAAACAAAAATCAATCTCAGAGCCAGCTCTGCATTCAAAACCAACTCTGATTCATAATTCCTTAATGTATGTTTATAACAAATATCGATCTCAGAGCCAGCTCGAAATTCCAACCCAGCTCTGCATTCAAAATGACTTTGTGCATGTTTATAACGAATATCGATATCAGAGCCAGCTCTGTATTCAAACCCAACTCTGCATTCAAAATGACTTGGTGTAAGCTTAAAACGAATATCGATCTCATACCCAGCTCTGTATTCAAACCCAGCTCTGCATTCAAAATGACTTGTATGTTTGTAACTAATATCGATTTCAGAGCCAGCTCGAAGTCCAAATCCAGCTCGATATTCAAAATGGCTTGGTGTATGTTTTAAACGAATATCGATTTCAGAGCCAGCTCGAAATTCAAACCCAGCTCTGTATTGAAAATACCTTGTTATACGTTTAAAACGAATATCGATCTCAGAGCCGGCTCGAAATTCAAACACAGCTCGATGTGCAAATTGCTTGTTATACATTTAAAACTAATACCGATCTTAGAGCCAGCTCGAAATGGTAACCCAGCTCTGTATTAAAAATGGCTTGTTAAACATTTAAAACGAATACCGATCTCGAAATTCAAACCCAGCTCGATATTCAAAATGACTTGGTTCACTTTTAAAACGAATATCGATCTCAGAGCCAGCTCGAAATTCTAACCAAGCTCTGTATTCAAAATGTCCTTTTATACGTTTAAAACGAATATCGATCTCAGAGCCGGCTTAAAATTCAAACCGAGCTCGATATTCAAAATGGCTTTTTATACGTTTAAAACGAATACTGATCTCAGGGCCAGCTCGAAATTCAAACCCAGCTCTATATTCAAAATGACTTGGTTCACGTTTAAACGAATATCGATCATCTCAGAGCCAGCTCGAATTCAAACCCAGCTCTGCATTCAAAATGACATTGTGTATGTTTAAAACGAATAACGATCTCAGAGCCAGCTCGAAATTCAAACCCAGCTCTGCATTCAATCGATCTCAGAGCCAGATCGGTATTCAAACACAGCTCTGCTTTCAAAATGACTCGGTGTAAGTTTAAAACGAATATCGATCTCAGAGCCAGCTCAAAATTCCAACCCAGCTCTGCATTCAAAATGACTTTGTGAATGTGTATAACGAATATCGATCTCAGAGCCAGCTCTGTATTCAAACCCAGTTCTGCATTCAAAATGACTTGGTGTCAGCTTAAAACGAATATCGATCTGAGAGCCAGCTCTGTATTCAAACCCAGCTCTCCATTCAAAATGTTTGTTGTTTTTAACGAATATCGATTTCAGAGCCAGCTCAAAGTTCAAATCCAGCTCTATATTCATAATGGATAGGTGTATGTTTTAAACGAATATCGATTTCAGAGCCAGCTCGAAATTAAAACCCAGCTCTTTATTCAAAATTCCTTGTTATATGTTTAAAATGAATATCGAAATTCAAACCCAGTTCGATATTCAAAATGGCTTTTTTACGTTTAAACCAAATACCGATCTCAGAGCCAGCTCGAAATTAAAACCCAGCTCGATATTCAAAATGACTTGGTTCACGTTTATAACGATATCGATCTCAAAGCCAGCTCGAAATTCAAACCCAGCTCTGCATTCATAATGACTTTGTGTATGTTTAAAACGAATACCGATCTCAGAGCCAGCTCGACTGTGTTCAAAATCCTGGTTATACGTTTAAACGAATATTAATCTCAGACCCAGCTCGAAATTCAAACCCAGCTCTGCATTCAAAATGACTTGTGTATGTTTATAACGAATATCGATCTCAGAGCCATCTCTGTATTCAAACCCAGTTCCGCATTCATAATGCCTTGGTGTACGTTTACAACGAATATCGATCTCAGAGCCAGCTCGAAATACAAACCCAGCTCGATATTCAAAATGGCTTGTTATACGTTTAAAACGAATACCGATCTCAGAGCCAGCTCGAAATTCAAACACAGCTCGATATTCAAAATTACTTCGTTCTCATTTAAAACGAATATCAATCTCAGAGCCATCTCGAAATTCAAACCCAGCTCTGCATTCAAAATGACTTTGTGTATATTTAAAACGAATGTCGATCTCAGAGCCAGCTCTGCATTCAAACCCAACTCTGCATTTATAATTCCTTAGTGTATGTTTATAACGAATATCGATCTCAGAGCCACCTCGAAATTCAAACCCATCTCTGCTTTCAAAATGACTTGTGTATGTTTATAACGAATATCGATCTCAGAGCCATCTCTGTATTCAAACCCAGTTCCGCATTCAAAATGACTTCGTTCTCGTTTAAAACGAATATCGATCTCAGAGCCATCTCGAAATTCAAACCCTGCTCTGCATTCAAAATGACTTTGTGTATGTTTCAAACGAATATCGATCTCAGAGCCAGATCAGTATTCAAACACAACTCTGCATTTCAAATGACTCGGTGTAAGTTTAAAACAAATATCAATCTCAGAGCCAGCTCTGCATTCAAACCCAACTCTGATTAATAATTCCTTAGTGTATGTTTATAACGAATATCGATCTCAGAGCCAGCTCGAAATTCCAACCCAGCTCTGCATTCAAAATGACTTTGTGCATGTTTATAACGAATATCGATCTCAGAGCCAGCTCTGTATTCAAACCCAGCTCTGCATTCAAAATGACTTGGTGTTAGCTTAAAACGAATATCGATCTCAGAGACAGCTCTGTATTCAAACCCAGCTCTGCATTCAAAATGACTTGTATGTTTGTAACGAATATCGATCTCAAAGCCAGCTCGAAATTCAAACCCAGCTCTGTATTCAACATGCCTTGTTATACGTTTAAAACGAATATCGATCTCAGAGCCGGCTCGAAATTCAAACCCAGCCCGATGTCCAAATGGCTTGTTATACGTTTAAAACGAATACCGATCTTAGAGCCAGCTCGAAATTCCAACCTAGCTCTGTATTCAAAATGGCTTGTTATGCATATAAAACGAATACCGATCTCAGAGCCATCTCGAAACTCAAACCCAGCTCGATATTCAAAATGGCTTGGTTCACGTTTAAAACGAATATCGATCTCAGAGCCAGCTCGAAATTCAAACCCACCTCTGTATTTAAAATGTCTCTTTATACGTTTAAAACGAATATCGATATCAGAGCCGGCTCGAAATTCAAACCGAGCTCGATATTCAAAATGGCTTTATATACGTTTAAAACGAATACTGATCTCAGGGCCAGCTCGAAATTCAAACCCAGCTCGATATTCCAAATGACTTGGTTCACGTTTAAAACGAATATCGATCTCAGATCTAGCTCGAAATTCAAACCCAGCGCTGCATTCAAAATGACTTTGTGTATGTTTAAAACGAATAACGATCTCAGAGACAGCTCGAAATTGAAACCCAGCTCTGCATTCAATCGATCTCAGAGCCAGATCAGTATTCAAACACAGCTCTGCTTTCAAAATGACTCGGTGTAAGTTTAAAACGAATATCAATCTCAGAGCCAGCTCTGCATTCAAACCCATCTCTGAATTCATAATGCCTTAGTGTATGGTTATAACGAATATCGATCTCAGAGCCAGCTCAAAATTCCAACCCACCTCTGCATTCAAAATGACTTTGTGTATGTTTATAACGAATATCGATCTCAGAGCCAGCTCTGTATTCAAACCCAGCTCTGCATTCAAAATGACTTGGTGTCAGCTTAAAACTAATATCGATCTCAGAGCCAGCTCTGTATTCAAACCCAGCTCTCCATTCAAAATGACTATTGTTTTTAACGAATATCGATTTCAGAGCCAGCTCGAAGTTCAAATCCAGCTCGATATTCATAATGGATCGGTGTATGTTTTAAACGAATATCGATTTCAGAGCCAGCTCGAAATTCAAACCCAGCTCTTTATTCAAAATTCCTTGTTATACGTTTAAAACGAATATCGAAATTCAAACCCAGCTGGATATTCAAAATGGCTTGTTATACGTTTAAACCAAATACCGATCTTAGAGCCAGCTCGAAATTCAAACCCAGCTCGATATTCAAAATGACTTGGTTTACGTTTATAACGAATATAGATCTCAGAGCCAGCTCGAAATTCAAACCCAGCTCTGCATTCAAAATGACTTTGTGTATGTTTAAAACGAAGCCAGCTCGACTGTATTCAAAATCCTGGTTATACGTTTAAACGAATATTGATCTCAGACCCAGCTCAAAATTCAAACCCAGCTCAAAATTCAAAATGACTTTGTGTATGTTTAAAACAAATATCGATCTCAGAGCCAGCTCGATATTCAAACCCAGCTCTTTATTCAAAATGCCTTGATATACGTTTAAAACGAATATCGATCTCAGAGCCATCTCGAAATTCAAACCCAGCTCAATATTCAAAATGGCTTGTTATACGTTTAAAACGAATACCGATATCAGAGCCAGCTCGAAATTCAAACCCAACTCTGCATCCATAATGCCTTAGTGTATGTTTAAAAGGAATATCGATCTCAGAGCTAGCTCGAAATTCAAACCCAGCTCTGCATTCAAAATGACTTTGTGTATGTTTATAACGAATATTGATCTCAGAGCCATCTCTGTATTCAAACCCAGCTCTGCATTCATAATGCCTTGGTTTACGTTTACAACGAATGTCGATATCAGAGCCAGCTCGAAATTCAAACCAAGCTCTGTATTCAGTATGCCTTCGTATAAGTTGAACCGAATATTGATCTCAGAGACATCTCTGTATTCAAACTCAGCTCTGCATTCATAATGCCTTGGTGTACGTTTAAAACGAATATCGATCTCAGAGCCAGCTCGAAATTCAAACCCAGCTCTGTATTCAGTATGCCTTCTTATAAGTTTGACCGAATATGTATCTTCAGAGCTAGCCCGACATTGAAAACACAGCTCGATATTGAATGTCGATCTACGATCTACGATCTCACAGCCAACTTCACACAGAATACAACTGGGTTTTTTGTTTGTTCACTCCAATAATAGCGACTCGCATTCTAAGCTCAGTAAACTCTGTATTGATTGGATTGTAAATTATTGGTTTGTTATCCACCTTAGATGAAGTTGGATCATGTCTGTTTGTTTGTGCAGTGGTAGCGCAAGCACAGGAAATAACTGGTATTTATTCGAATGCAAATGTTACTTGTATATCGATTTGATAAAATTTCAATTACAACATTTTCTAAACAAGTGTATTTTAAGAAACTGAAATAAAGACAAAATAAATAACAACAAACACAATTTAGAACATATTTACAGAAAAAAACTCCTAAAAAGTTAAAAGTATTTTTACAATTCAATAAAGATTATTATCAATTTTGCATTCGTGTTTGTTATCGTTTAGATTTAACACTCACGAAATGTGATATGTTTGTAATACATGCTATGAATATGTATATATAACAAATCATTGTGTGTTATAATTCATGATCAACTCCAATTGCCGTATCCAAATAAATAAGAAAACTGCCATACCCAACAGGAGTTCCCTCCTTAAGAAATGAAAATGTAATACCAATGTAATACCAATGTAATACCAATGTAAACCAATGTAATACCAATGTAATACCAATGTAATACCAATGGTGAACGAGAACATGATATCATCTCCAGTAAGCATATTCATCTGCAGTATTGTATTTTTGTGCTCGAAATTCAAATGTCAACCCTGTTTGACCTAAGCTGTAAACGTTTTGTTAAAACCATTATTTCATTCAAGCTAAATGCCGTAAGTGAACTGCCTGAACAAAGAAAGGCATATCTAAGTATTTAGTACGCTGCACGATAAATAAATACACCCATATATACGTAGTGCCTGTGTCACATGCATTGCGTAATTGCTCTACATTTTATTCGACTTTCTCCAAATTGTATTTAAGTTTCCTTTTCATAGAATCGACATTGATCAAAATTGACGCATGCGTTATTGATGTATTGCCCTTGATGAGTCGTATAACACGAGCATGTGCATTTGTTTACACAACAACTTAACTCAACTTAATTAGATGTTCACCTTATTTGTGTGTAGATCTTTGAATATTTACCAGGTATAATGATGGACACTTGCTGCCCAAAGGGTAACCCCTTATCGATTCTTTATGTTTTAAGCCCCTGATATTTCTTGATATTCCTCCGAATTTTTTTCCATCTAAGCGTTCGTGCAAACGTGCGTGTGTATGCTTGTTTGACTGTATGCCCGTTCACCAAAAAAACACGTATACGGATAAAAGGGTACAGAGAGCATGATCAAGTTATCACTTCTTGCTCAGAATGGAAACGATTCTGCTCTATATGTCTTTATCACATAACTTACGGTGAAGGAGTGGAATAACATCATTCTATATTTTCGATATACCACTAGTTATAATAGTATGCAAATAAGCCTAGTATGCGCTGTCAAATAAAATCGACAATGACTATGATCCCACGGTTTATGTCGGTTTCGCAATGCAATAAAAGTCAATATGTGAGTTATGTGATAAATAGAATCTAACATTCGTTCTCATTAATTATTGAATTTATTAAACTCGTTAGCAAAAAGAGCCTCGGATTATATCATTTTGCCAACTCGTTTAATAGATTTAATAATGAATGAGTACTCATGTACGATCCCCTATATATAGTAATGAGTACTCATGTACGATCCCCTATATATAGTAATGAGTACTAATCTAAGATCCCCTATATATCGTAATGAGTACTCATGTAAGATCCCCTATATATAGTATTGAGTACTCATGTAAGATCCCCTATATATTGTAATGAGTACTCATGTAAGTTCCCCTATATATAGTATTGAGTACTCATGTAAGATCCCCTATATATAGTAATGAGTACTCATGTAAGATCCCCTATATATAGTATTGAGTACTCATGTAAGATCCCTTATATATAGTAATGAGTACTCATGTAAGATCCCCTATATATAGTAATGAGTACTCATGTAAGTTCCCCTATATATAGTAATGAGTACTCATGTAAGATCCCCTATATATAGTAATGAGTACTCATGTAAGATCCCCTATATATAGTAATGAGTACTCATGTAAGATCCCCTATATATAGTAATGAGTACTCATGTAAGTTCCCCTATATATAGTAATGAGTACTCATGTAAGATCCCCTATATATAGTAATGAGTACTCATGTAAGTTCCCCTATATATAGTAATGAGTACTCGTGTAAGATCCCCTATATATAGTAATGAGTACTCATGTAAGATCCCCTATATAGTAATGAGTACTCATGTAAGATCCCCTATATATAGTAATGAGTACTCATGTAAGATCCCCTATATATAGTAATGCGTACTCATGTAAGTTCCCCTATATATAGTAATGAGTACTCATGTAAGATCCTTATATATAGTAATGAGTACTCATGTAATATCCCCTATATATAGTAATGAGTACTCATGTAAGATCCCATATATATAGTAATGGGTACTCATGTAAGATCCCCTATATATAGTTATGAGTACTCATGTAAGTTCCCCTATATATAGTAATGAGTACTCATGTAAGATCCCTATATATAGTAATGAGTACTCATGTAAGATCCCCTTATATAGTATTGAGTACTCATGTAAGATCCCTATATATAGTAATGGGTACTCATGTAAGATCACCTATATATAGTAATGAGTACTCATGTAAGATCCCTATATATAGTAATGAGTACTCATGTAAGATCCCCTATATATAGTATTGAGTACTCATGTAAGATCCCTATATATAGTAATGGGTACTCATGTAAGATCACCTATATATAGTAATGGGTACTCATGTAAGATCCCTATATATAGTAATGAGTACTCATGTAAGATCCCCTATATATAGTATTGAGTACTCATGTAAGATCCCTATATATAGTAATGGGTACTCATGTAAGATCACCTATATATAGTAATGGGTACTCATGTAAGATCCCTATATATCGTAATGAGTACTCATGTAAGATCCCTATATATAGTAATGAGTAATGACTCATGTAAGATCCCCTATATATAGTATTGAACATCCAATACACTTAGGAAAGGGTATAAAGAAAATAAATCATTTCCTTTTTTTATTTTATTGAGGAAAAGTTTGTACTATACAGATGTTTTTGAGTTTGACAATGTGCATAATCGTTGTAAACTTATAGTGTTATTGCCCTTCATTATATCGAATAAATGAACTTTAGGTTGTTTCTGTTAACAGCATTATTGAATTGTCACGGATCGTGGACGAATTGACAATGAGCAAACTTTTGTGATCATTAGCGTGTTTAGTCAATGATATCTTACTCGCCAATTTGACTATATCATGTATATGTATCATAAATAAATTGCATGATATCGACAACGAATATAATCACTATCAGTCATGTCAGTGGCAGAGCAATTATTTAAAATTTGTTGCACGGTTTTTGTTTTCCTTAATAAATTATTTAAAAAAAAAAGGTATATGCATATTGTCATCTTATGAACGTGCATTATTTTGTTACTTGTTTACCCTAACCTCGTCCGTTACAAATGACTGTGCGTAAATAAGAACCAATAACTGCCTTGGTAACTTCTCTATTGGTCACGGATACGTGTTCTCATTATAATAAGTGGAGTACTTCCCTGTACACAGCTGTTTAAACAAAACAATTCAGCAAACACTTATCTGATTGTATCCCAGTTTATTGAGGGTCTGGACGTGGTAGCAAAATAAACCAGTATACTACAAAGCGGCGTATATATACACTAACATATGGCAATATAATATCTATATTTTAGCATAGGCTCCTATAGAAATATGTCAGTGAACCATATCGAAATTTACCGCTTTGTGATTTGAATTTGTGGTCGAAAAGGTCCAAGTTGACACCATGTTATTCGTCCTAGAAAGTAGTGCAAACTGTTCTTCTTACTTTTGATTTTTAATCCGACTTCACTGGACGTGAGATTAATGTTAGAAATATAGTTAAACATTTGACACATGCCAGCTCTAACTACATTACCAATCGCAATGTCTCAAATAAAACAAACTCATAATACTCAGAAATACTTGCGAGTACTCGTGGTACAGAACACTTTCGAGTTCTCGTGGTTCAGAAATACTTTCAAATAATTTTGTAAAAATAAATAATTGAGTACTCGTGGTTAGCGGCTGGTTATCTTCAAAGCATTTAAGATGAGCCGTGAAATTGACATTAAAGCACATGACTTTGGCTACATCCCTAAACGTTTACATGTATATAGCCATAGTTACTGTATCGCATTAATGTTAACATATGGATCTGAAAATGTCAAACAAAAGTATGCCTTCTAGCCTCTGTGTGGTTTATCCGCTTGTAATAATTGTGAAAGTACGTTATTGTGTTTGACTTTATGTTATATAAATATAGCAATGCCATTTAACATTGCAGTTCAAATTTAAAAGAGTAAACATTAATACTAATTTCGAGACCTCTGGCATGTTCTCTTTATAAGCACATACTAAGAACAAATACGTGACATCCGCTTTATAAATACGTATATATTGCACTAATCACTGTTATGAGACAGACTCAGCGGCTATTGTAGCTAAACCATCGCAATGGAAATCTATTTTCTCTTTTCTGTTGTATTAGTGGTGACCTTGGCGGAAGTACTGGAAAGTGCTGGGAGTCCGAGGTTAAGCCGCATAGAGGAACGCCTAAAAGTTATTGAAGTTCGTCAAGACTCCGAGATCAAATTTCGACGGGAAGACACGGAGATATTATTTGCAAAATTGGATTCTGTTGAACGATTGATAAATGCTTCGGGGCAGTTTGAAGATCAAAACATTGAAACGAAATTCGACAGTGCAGATGTAACGGAAACAATTGTCGACACAAATGAAGTGTCAGGCAAGATAGCAAATTTAGATGGTGAGGTTAAATCTTTGTTTAAGGCATTTAAAGATGAGAAAGAATTAAATGCGAGAATCAGGAAACACTTACCAATAATAGAGCATCAGATGGCAAGATGTGGCATGGACACAACAAATACATTTAACTATTTAGTCAACATATCAAACGAGATCGACGAGACGAACGTTTTTCTAAATGATGTAAGACAAATAATCGAGAAAAACGGAATGAAATTTACACGAAATGATGAAAATGTAGCTCAATTAATTGTTAAGGTAGATCAAGCAATATTACTGCTTTCTTCGAAAGAGAAAAGGGCAGAATCATGTCTCGAATTATACAATAACGGACATCGTATAAGCGGTGTTTATGACGTATATCCTGGAAACAGGCCTTCACCAATCAGAGTTTATTGTGACCAGGACACTGACGGTGGTGGTTGGACCGTCTTCCAGAGAAGAGAGGATGGAAGTGAGGATTTCTTCCGAGGTTGGTTAGATTATAAATTCGGATTTGGTAACTTGGAAGGAGAGTTCTGGCTAGGAAATGAATATTTAAGCTCTCTAACGGGAAAATGTTGCCATGAACTGCGAATTGATTTGGAAGATTTCGAAGGCAATCGTAAATTTGCAACATATAGCAATTTTAAAGTTGGCGCACAATCAGAGCAATATGTTTTATCGGTGAGTGGATACAGCGGGGACGCCACGGATTCTTTCAGCGGCCAATCAAGTTACAAGTTCAGTACCAAGGACAGGGATAATGATGTGTATGATAAAAATTGTGCTCAAGACTTTAAGGGTGCTTGGTGGTATTCAAAGTGTCATGCTTCGAATCTAAATGGATACTATTACCACGGTAAACATGACTCATTTGCCGACGGAATTAACTGGAGAACATGGCTTGGTTATCATTATTCCTTACAGAGCGTGGAAATGAAGTTCAGACCAACTGTATAAATGTGATATGTATTTTCAAATGCTAGTTATATTACCACAATGGTGTGGTGTTATGGCATAGGAGGGCCCCAAACTTCGGCGCTATGCCGATGCACATATATAGTGCTTTATAATGCATTAAGTTTGCTTTGCATATTTATAACAGTAAGATGAATGTAGAAATTTGACAATAGAATAAAGAAATGATTTACTAAGTGTATTTCGGAATTTGTACCTGTAATATGACTTAGTTTCAATTTGCTTTTAGTTGAACTTGGATGAAAACTGCCTTAATGATAGGCAAAAGGTATTTAGCACAGTTATAGCGTTTTCAGGACTTGTAAGTGATTAAGTACGAGAAATGACAATATTTCAGCATTATGTACGTAATTGTTATACATGTTTAAGAAATTAAGAAAAAAATATCATATCTTGTCTGACCGTATAAGTTGGAAGATCTATTGTAAATAAACAGACTGAACAAAACCCAGTCTTCTATTTTTCTCTCTTGTTTGTGTTAATACCTTCTGGTATATTGGAGATCTTCGAGCTTCATTTTTCTGGCTTTAAAGAAGGATTCCGCTTGTTCCGGTGCTAGTGAGGCATGAGAGTTGTATTTTGCTTTATTTTTACTTTGTTTTACTCTAAGATCGCTCACATGCCAAATTATCGGAACCACTCAGATTGCAGATCGTGGCATCTGTTATATACTATTCACTACCGCAACAAACCAACTGCGCCTTTGGCACAGTCGGTTAGAGCTGGGCTGATAATTAAATGTCATATAAAGCCCTGGTTAGAGCGTCGTCTACTATGTGTCTACTGAACCGAAGGTTCAGGGTTCGAGCCTTATATAAGGCTTTTTTTAAAAAACCAAACGATGTTAAGATATTTCAAAAAATATTATGCGAAACTACTACGGAATAAATCTGATTGGTTCCGACAATTTGGCATTTGAGTACTCTGTTCATATTACCTAACACTTTATATTACCTTCCATGAACAGACTCAATAAAACCAAGTGTGCGACATTTCTATTTTGTTAGTTTTCGCTGCTTTTAAGGGTTGTTCTTTCCAGTATGTATTATTAAAGGGGCACTTGACAGTCTTAAAGTAGTTATCAATGAAGAAGAAGAAGAAGAAGAAGAAGAAGAAGAAGAAGAAGAACCGTATTTGCCTCGTCATAGGTCTATGGAGGTTAGAGGCCATCCTCCATGTGCATATAACAATATTGCAATAAGTCCAAGAAGACCCTTGAGCAAATCAATGAAATACATAAGCATTAAACTTGTTTTCGTTTCTCGATCATAGTGGACAGTGTGAATATGCGTACTTATATCTAAAATACATCATTCATATGGTAAGGTAAATATAATAAGATTAACTGTTAATCAATCAAACAAAAATACCATTCTTCGATGATTCTAATTAGTAAGGTATTATTGACGTATTTGAGTCAAATATCTTCTAGATACCTTTCTATTGATCATACCTTGCCCAGCGAAATCGAAACAAGAGGAAAGATAGAATTCAAAACTGGTATATTAAGTCAAAATGTAATGGATACCTCTTCTTGTACATATCTTTCCCCTTACAAAACCGCAACGCAGGGAAAGATACTACTTAAAACGAGTCAAAGATACATATACTTTATGTTTGGCGCTAAATGGTAATTATATACACATATTAACATGAAACAAAATAACATATATACATACCATAACAATAGATTATAAGATGTTTGCTTGTAGAATGCAAAGGTTCTACGCTTTAAACTTACCAAATGGTATTTATAAACAAATAGTGAAACGAACGAAATAGCATATATCCATATATATGTGTAAAGTTGTACACACACAAATACATACATTACCGTAAAATAGATAATACGATTTTCGTAGTATGTGACTTATTTTGTCAATAATGTATCATTCCTTAACTTAAAACTTTTATAATTATATTCAGCGATATTTTTAATAGCCCGTGTGTTTGTAGATTGCAATTGTTTTTTACCGTTTTAAGCATACTTTTCCTTCTATAGTAATATGGTCTGATTAGTGCAACTCGTAAATCGTTATATAATGAACATTCGAACATAAAATGAAACTCGTCTTCAACACAGTTGCAAAGTTTACACTTTCGGTTTTCTCTAGGAGTAATGTGTGGTTTTGACCATCGACCTGCTTCTATTTCTAATCTGTGAGAAGATACGCGTAATTTGGATAGAGCAATTCTGAATTTCTTAATGTTAACGGTATCCAAATATTTTTGAAATTCAAACGCTTTATAGAATGAAGCTCTACTATACTCATTTAGTCTAGTGTTCCCATTTTGTACAAAATTATCTGACAACCTTTGCTTCAAAACATTTAGGAACAGTTCTTTATTTCCCACACCTTGCATTAACCACACCTCAAACAATCCCAACTGTGCTAACGCTGTTTTAATTAAGGAGACTCAATTGTTGGTGTTTGGTCTATCGGTTAAGTCATTTAACATCATTTTATACACACAGTTAATACACTTTCTTTCGTCCGTATCCGTAACTTTTAACCAATATTTGATAACGATATACAGTCTACGTGTCGCGTTATTTATCCTACCAAATTCCCCATATATAAAATTATTCTGCGTTGACGTTTTTACTCCCAATAATTGTTTACAGAACTGCATATGTTCTGGTTCAATTTGATTAGCTTGACAGAAACCCCACACTTCGCTGCCATAATTAAGTACAGGTGTTACCAACTGATCAAATAGGTCTAAATAATGTCTCGGTGTAATATTAATAAAACTGTATAAATATTTATTTAAGATAAACATTGCTTTCTGTGCTCGTCCGGATAGGGTTGTTTGACAATTTGCAAAAGATCCGCCAGCAGTAAAAACAATATCTAGGTATGAAAATGTATTAACTATCTCGTAGTGAAAACCTAAATTTTTTGATAGAATACCTCCTCAGTTTCTAAATATCATTATTTTTGTTTTGTCCTTGTTTACTTGAAGTTTCCACCTTTCGCAGTAATCATGCAATATTTAAGGGTCATTTTCAAAAAGTGGGCAGACAGCTGTCCGTGGCAATTTTGTTTTTTCGATTAGTTTAGATTACGTCTTTTTCTTGTTTGATTTATATAGGCATATATAATTTACAAATTCAAAGAAAAAAAATAACAATAAGAGTGCAGTTTAAGAATTGTAAATGGTACTGACCATGTCAAATTTACAGATTTTTCGTTGTCCGACGATGGTGGTACACATTGCGTGTATTAATCTCTTATAAAAAGAAGGTGGTATTTTTTTGAAGTTTGTTTCAGGTTTACTCGATTAATGTGTTCATTTTACATGTATATAATAAAATAATTGCCATCTGTAATTTTTTCATGAAAAGTTGCCAGTTTATATACAGTCGCACTGATTTGTGCCCGTGATGTTACTTAAGAAATAGAACATCGTTTACTGTGAATTATCGTTTAATATATCACGGTTTGGAGTTCAATAATTGATAAACAATAATTTCACGAGCCCGAACAGCGAAATTATTGTTTACAATTGAACGACAAACCGAGATATATTATAGATAATTCACCGTAAACGATGTTCTATTTCTATTCTAATACCCCTAAAATGTGAAAACAACGCACACATCTGAAATCTTTCGCATTGCTTTGCTTACTCCTAACGTTGCATACGTTACAATGCGCAATGCGCAATGCTTATTCTCCTAACGTTGCAAAAATTACAGTGATATATCGTTCAATATAACGAGACATTTTAAACCAGGCTATATAGTGCGGGTGTATTAGAATTTTATATAAACAATGAAATACGAGTAATATCCCTTTAGTTATTCTGGCTAATAACGAATCCTCCCACAGTTTTAACTTCCATCGTAAAGATGACGGAGTGTATTTTGGATACATTCTTATTTTTTGGATGCATGTACAAAAGGTTAAGTGAGTGTCGTTACGTATTCGTTTGCCATGTCTTCGAAGTTACCAGTATTAAAGATAAATGCAATCTGATATTAAAAAATATAATACTGTACAAAAAAATAACATAAGGTACCAATCTCTTTAAGATACCTAACGGCTTATCGAGTTTGTTGGTGAAGGGACTATGAACCTTAGAATCACACACACACATACACACACACACACACACACACGATTGACTTGTAAACATAATGTCGTCTGCAAAAGTAATCAATGTCCCGAGTGGCATTTGTTTGTTTTTTGTTCATTTCTTAGAAAATGTCATTGATGTTACATTAAAAATGTAGTAACATCATATACATGGTTTTGTAAGAGCAAATACATCGTACTGTTATTACTGGTACCGGCTTCCGACCTTCCACCTGGCTACGCCCCTGATTTTCTTTCCTATTTACGATGACGTAACGAATGTTACATGACGTCACTTTTTTAAACCATAACGTCACAACGAATGTAAATAAACAGCGGATTTAAACAGTTGATCACAGATACTCAGTAAAGGTTACGCTATTTATGATTATGTGTACAGTATGTCATGTTAGTTTAAAAAGCTCAATCAATAAGAATAACAGATATTTTAAACCTTTTTCCGCTGGTAAAATGGTGCACTCTGGCGAGTTAATCGGAGTTTTGGGAGACACTTTTGGGGATAAAAAGAGCATAGCCTATCTGCTATCAGGGAAAAGGTTTTTGGTCGGGGTTTGCAGTGCCTTAAAGCATCTACTCAGTACGCCACTAGAAACATTTTTTTTAGGAAACGTAAAAATCTAGGCCTAGATCTATTTGGAAATGTGTGATTTGGCTCATCGGTTCAACTGAAATTAATTTAATTCAGAGCTTACTGGGGCATGTGAAATAAAAATCGACTGTCAGAAAAGATTATCATTGATATAAGTTTGTAATTATAAGGATTGTTTTCATTTTTTGCGATGTTATCGAAGTATAACACGTCGATAATGGGTCACAAATTTTGTATAAAACCGATAAAACCCAGACAGGCCAGGCAGAGACCCAGACAGAGACCCAGACAGGAGGCATAAAGCCAGAAAGCCAGACAGACAGCCAGAAAGCCAGACAGACAGCCAGAAAGCCAGACAGACAGTCAGGCATAGACCCAGACAGGCCAGACAGAGAGCCAGACAGAGACCAAGACAGACAGACAGACAGACAGACAGACATACAGAGACCCAGACAGGCCAGACAGAGCCCGACAGAGACCCAGACAGAGACCCAGACAGACAGACAGACAGACAGATAGACAGGCCAGACAGAGAGCCAGACAGAGTCTGTCTGTCAGTCTGTCTGTCTGTCTGTCTATCTGTCTGTCTGTCTGTCTGTCTGTCTATCTGTCTGGCTGTCTGGCTCTCTGCCTGGCCTGTCTGTGTCTGTCTGTGTCTCTGTCTGCCTCTCTGTCTAGCCTGTCTAGCTCTCTGTCTGGCCCTCTCTATGGCCTCTCTGGTCTCTGTCTGTCTGTCTGTCTGTCTGTCTGTCTGTCTGTCTGTCTGTCTGTCTGTCTGTCTGTCTGGCCTGTCTGTCTGTCTGTCTGTCTGGCTGTCTGTCTGTCTGGCTGCCTGGCTCACTGCCTGGCCTGTCTGAGTCTCTGTCTGGGTCTCTGCCTGGTCTGTCTGGGTCTCTGTCTGCCTCTCTGTCTAGCCTGTCTCGTTCTCTGCCTGGCTCTCTGTCTGTCTAGCTTTCTGTCTGGCCTGTCTGGGTCTCTGTCTGGGTCTCTGCCTGGCTTGTCTGGGTCTCTGTTTGGCCCTCTATCTGGCCTGTCTGGTCTCTGTCTCTCTGTCTGTCTATCTGTCTGTCTGTCTGTCTGTCTATCTGTCTGGCTGTCTGGCTCTCTGCCTGGCTTGTCTGTGTCTGTCTGTGTCTCTGTCTGCCTCTCTGTCTAGCCTGTCTAGCTCTCTGTCTGGCCCTCTTTCTGGCCTCTCTGGTCTCTGTCTGTCTGTCTGTCTGTCTGTCTGTCTGTCTGTCTGTCTGTCTGTCTGTCTGTCTGTCTGTCTGTCTGTCTGTCTGTCTGTCTGTCTGTCTGTCTGTCTGTCTGTCTGTCTGGCTGGCTGCCTGGCTCACTGCCTGGCCTGTCTGAGTCTCTGTCTGGGTATCTACCTGGTCTGTCTGGGTCTCTGTCTGCCTCTCTGTTTAGCCTGTCTGGTTCTCTGTCTGGCCCTCTGTATGGCCTGTTGGTCTCTGTCTGTCTGTCTATATGTCTATCTGTCTGTCTGTCTGTCTGTCTGTCTGTCTGTCTGTCTGTCTGTCTGTCTGTCTGTCTGTCTGTCTGTCTGTCTGTCTGTCTGTCTGTCTGTCTGTCTGTCTGTCTGGCCAGTCTCGTTCTCTGTCTGGCTCTTTGCCTGGCCTGTCTGGGTCTCTGTCTGCCTCTCTGTCTAGCCTGTCTAGCTCTCTTGTCTGACCCTCTGTCTGGCCTGTCTGGTTTCTGTCTGTCTGTCTGTCTGTCTGTCTGTCCGTTTGTCTGGCCTGTCTGCCTCTCTGTCTGGCTCTTTGACTGGCCTGTCTGGGTCTATGTCTGCCTCTCTGTCTAGCTCTCTGTCTGGCCCTTTGTCTGTCTGTCTGTCTGTCTGTCTGTCTGTCTGTCTGTCTGTCTGTCTGTCTGTCTGTCTGTCTGTCTGATCTGTCTTGGTCTCTGTCTGGCTCTCTGTCTGTCTGTCTTTCTGTCTGTCTGTCTGGGTCTCTGTCTGGCTCTCTGTCT
>JAWPHD010000851.1:345000-347500 GCA_037043455.1 Cyrtodaria siliqua
TCTGTCTGCCTGTCTGGGTCTCTGTCTGGCTCTCTGTCTGGCCTGTCTGGGTCTCTGTCTGGCTCTCTGTCTGGCTTGTCTGGGTCTCTGTCTATCTGTCTGTCTGTATGGGTCTCTGTCTGTCTGTCTGTCTGTCTGTCTGTCTATCTGTCTGTCTGACTCTGTGTTTGTCTGTCTGGGTCTCTGTCTGGATCTCTGTCTGTCTGTCTGTTTGCCTGCTTGTCTGTCTGTTTGTCTGTCTCTCTGTCTGTCTGTCTGTCTGTCTGTCTGTCTGTCTGTCTGTCTGTCTGTCTGTCTGTCTGTCTGTCTGGGTCTCTGTATGTCTGTCTAGGTCTCTGTCTGGGTCTCTGTCTGGCCTGTCTGGGTCTTTGTCTGTCTGTCTGTCTGTCTGCCTGTGTGTCTGTCTGGCTCTCTGTTTGTCTGTCTGGGTCTCTGTCTGGGTCTATGTCTGGCCTGTCTATCTGTCTGTCTGTCTGTCTGGCTCTCTGTCTGGTTCTCTGTCTGGCCTGTCTGGCTCTCTCTATGTCTGTCTGTCTGTCTTGGTCTCTGTCTGGCTCTCTGTCTGGCCTGTCTGGGTCTCTGTCTGTCTGTCTGTATGTCTGTCTGTCTGGGTCTTTGTCTGGGTGTCAGTCTGTCTGTCTGTCTGTCTGTCTGTGTCTCTGTCTGGGTCTCTGTCTGGCCTGTCTGTCTGGCTATCTATCAGGCCTGTCTGCCTGTCTGTCTGTCTGTCTGTCTGTCTGTATGTCTGTCTGTCTGGGTAACTGTCTGGCTCTATGTCTGGTTCTCTGTCTGTCTTTCTCTCTGGCCTGTCTGTCTGCCTGTCTGTCTGTCTGTCTGTCTGTCTGTCTGTCTGTCTGTCTGTCTGTCTGTGTCTATGTCTGGCTCTCTGTTTGTCTGTCTGTCTGTCTGTGTCTCTGTCTGGCTCTCTTTCTTGCCTGTCTATCTGTCTATCTGTCTGTCTGTCTGTCTGTCTGTCTGTCTGTCTGTCTGTCTGTCTGTCTGTCTGTCTGTGTCTCTGTCTGGCTCTCTGTTTGTCTGTCTGTCTGTCTGTCTGTCTGTGTCTCTGTCTGGCTCTCTGTTTGTCTGTCTGTCTGTCTGTGTCTCTGTCTGGATCTCTTTCTGGCCTGTCTATCTGTCTGTCTGTCTGTCTGTCTGTCTGTCTGGGTCTCTGTATGGCTCTCTGTCTGTTCTGTCTGGGTCTCTGTCTGTCTGTCTGTCTGTCTGTCTTTCTGGCTGTGTCTCTGTCTGGCACTCTCTTTGTCTGTCTGGGTCTCTGTCTGGGTCTCTGTCTGGCCTGTCTATCTGTCTTCTGTCTGTCTGTCTGTCCGTCTGGGTCTCTGTCTGGCTCTCTGTCTGTCTGTCTGTCTGTCGGAGTCTCTTTCAGGGTCTCTGTCTGGCCTGTCTGGCTGGCCTGTCTGTCTGTGTGTCTGTCTGTCTGCCTATCTGTCTGGGACTCTGTCTGGCCTGTCTTGGTGTCTGTCTGGCCCTCTGTATGTCTGCCTGTCTGGGTCTCTGTCTGGCTCTCTGTCTGGCCTGTCTGGGTCTCTGTCTGGGTCTCTGTCTGGCTTGTCTGGGTCTCTGTCTATCTGTCTGTCTGTCTGTCTGTGTCTCTGTCAGGCTCTCTGTCTGTCTGTCTGTCTGGGTCTCTTTCTGGGTCTCTGTCTGGCCTGTCTGTCTGGCTGTCTGTCTGGCATGTCTGTCTGTCTGTCTGTCTGTCTGTCTGGGTCTCTGTCTGGCTATCTGTCTGTCTGTCTGTCTGTCTGTCTGGGTCTCTGTCTGGCTCTTTGTCTGGCCTGTCTGCGTCTCTGTCTGTCTGTCTCTCTGTCTGCCTGTGTCTCTGTCTGGCTTTCTGTTTGTCTGTCTGTATGTCTGTCTGTCTGTCTGGGTCCCTGTCTGGCTCTTTGTCTGGCCTGTCTGGGTCTCTGTATGTCTGTCTGTCTGTCTGTCTGTCTGTCTGGGTCTCTTTCTGGGTCTCTGTCTGGCCTGTCTGTCTGGCTTTCTGTTTGTCTGTCTGTCTGTATGTCTGTCTGTCTGGGTATCTGTCTGGCTCTCTGTCTGGTTCTCTGTTTGTCTGTCTGTCTGTATGTCTGCCTGTCTGTCTGTTTGTCTGTCTGTCTGTCTGTCTGTCTGTCTGTCTGTCTGTCTGTCTGTCTGTCTGTCTGTCTGTCTGTCTGTATGTCTGTCTGTCTGTCTGTCTGTCTGTCTGTCTGTCTGTCTGTCTGTCTGTCTGTCTGTCTGTCTGTCTGTCTGGGTCTCTGTCTGGCTCTCTGTCTAGCCTGTCTGGGTCTCTGTCTGGGTCTATGTCTGGCCTATCTATCTGTCTGTCTGTCTGGCCTGTCTGTCTGTCTGTCTGTCTTTCTGGGTCTCTGTCTGGCTGTCTGTCTGGCTCTCTGTCTGGGTCTCTGTATGTCTGTCTTTCTGTCTGTCTTGGTCTCTGTCTGGCTCTCTGTCCGGCCTGCCTGGGTCTCTGTCTGTCTGTCTGTCTGGGTCTCTGTCTGGG
>JAWPHD010000851.1:377500-387836 GCA_037043455.1 Cyrtodaria siliqua
ACAGACAGACAGACAGAGACCCAGACAGGCCAGACAAAGAGCCAGACAGAGACCCAGACAGACAGACAGGCCAGACAGGCAAACAGACAGACAGGCCAGACAGAGACCCAGAAAGAGACCCAGACAGAAAGACAGACAGACAGACAGACAGAGAGCCAGACTGAGACCCAGACAGACAGACTGACAGAGAGACAGACGGATAGACAGGCCAGACAGAGCGCCAGACATAGACCCAGACAGACAGACAGACAAACAGAGAGCCAGACAGAGACACAGACAGACAGGGAGACATAGAGCCAGACAGATAGCCAGACAGAGACCCAGACAGAGACCCAGACAGACAGACAGACAGACAGTCAGACAGACAGTCATACAGACAGACAGACATACAGACAGACAGACCGACAGACAGAGAGCCAGACAGAGAGCCAGACAGAGACCCAGACAGACAGACAGACAGACAGACAGATAGACAGGCCAGACAGAGAGCCAGACAGAGACCCAGACAGACAGACAGACAGACAGTCAGACAGACAGACAGACAGACAGACAGACAGACAGACAGACAAACAGAGAGCCAGACAGGCCAGACGGACAGACAGACAGACAGAAAGACAGACAGAAAGACAGACAGAGAGACAGACAGATAGACAGGCCAGACAGAGCGCCAGACATAGACCCAGACAGACAGACAGACAAACAGAGAGCCAGACAGAGACACAGACAGACAGGGAGACATAGAGCCAGACAGATAGCCAGACAGAGACCCAGACAGAGACCCAGACAGACAGACAGACAGACAGACAGACAGACAGACAGACAGACAGACAGACGGACAGACAGACAGTCATACAGACAGACAGACATACAGATAGACAGACCGACAGACAGAGAGCCAGACAGAGAGCCAGACAGAGACCCAGACAGAGACCCAGACAGACAGACAGACAGATAGACAGGCCAGACAGAGACCCAGACAGACAGACAGACAGACAGTCAGACAGACAGACAGACAGACAGACAGACAGACAAACAGAGAGCCAGACAGGCCAGACGGACAGACAGACAGACAGAAAGACAGTCAGAAAGAATGCCGAGACAGAGACCCAGACAGAGACCCAGACAGACAAACAGAGAGCCAGACAGAGACACAGACAGACAGTCAGACAGACAGACAGAGAGAGAGACAGACAGACAGACAGACAGACAGAGACAAAGGCAGACATACAGACAGACAGACAGACAGACAGACAGACAGACAGACAGATAGTCAGGCCAGACAGAGAGCCAGACAGAGACCCAGACAGACAGACAGATAAACAGAGAGCCAGACAGGCCAGAAAGAGAGCCACACAGAGACCCAGACAGACAGACAGACAGACAGACAGATAGACAGGCCAGAAAGAGAGCCAGACAGAGACCCAGACAGACAGACAGACAGACAGACAGACAGACAGAGACCCAGACAGGCCAGACAAAGAGCCAGACAGAGACCCAGACAGACAGACAGACAGACAGACAGGCAGACAGACACAGAGCCTGACAGACAGAAAGACAGACAGACAGACAGACAGGCCAGAGAGAAAGACAGACAGAGAACCAGACAAAGAGCCAGACAGATACCCAGACAGACAGACAGACAGACAGACAGAGAGCCAGACATTGAGTAAGACAGAGACCCAGACAGACAGAGACCCAGACAGGCCAAATAGAGAGCCAGACAGAGACCAAGACAGACAGACAGACAGACAAACAGAGCGCCAGACAGAGACACAGACAGACAGACAGACAGACAGACAGAGACCCAGACAGAGAGCCAGATAGACAGACATACAGACAGACAGGCCAGAGAGAAAGACAGACAGAGAACCAGACAGAGAGCCAGACAGATACCCAGACAGACAGACAGACAGACAGACAGACAGACAGACAGACAGAGACCCAGACAGGCCAGACAAAGAGCCAGACAGAGACCCAGACAGACAGACAGGCCAGACAGGCAAACAGACAGACAGGCCAGACAGAGACCCAGAAAGAGACCCAGACAGAAAGACAGACAGACAGACAGACAGAGAGCCAGACAGAGACCCAGACAGACAGACTGACAGAGAGACAGACGGATAGACAGGCCAGACAGAGCGCCAGACATAGACCCAGACAGACAGACAGACAAACAGAGAGCCAGACAGAGACACAGACAGACAGGGAGACATAGAGCCAGACAGATAGCCAGACAGAGACCCATACAGAGACCCAGACAGACAGACAGACAGACAGTCAGACAGACAGACAGACCGACAGACGGACAGACAGACAGTCATACAGACAGACAGACATACAGACAGACAGACCGACAGACAGAGAGCCAGACAGAGAGCCAGACAGAGACCCAGACAGACAGACAGACAGACAGACAGATAGACAGGCCAGACAGAGACCCAGACAGAGACCCAGACAGACAGACAGACAGACAGTCAGACAGACAGACAGACAGACAGACAGACAAACAGAGAGCCAGACAGGCCAGACGGACAGACAGACAGACAGAAAGCCAGACAGAAAGACAGCCGAGACAGAGACCCAGACAGAGACCCAGACAGACAAACAGAGAGCCAGACAGAGACACAGACAGACAGTCAGACAGACAGACAGACAGAGAGACAGACAGACAGACAGACAGACAGACAGACAGAGACAAAGGCAGACATACAGACAGACAGACAGACAGACAGACAGACAGACAGATAGACAGGCCAGACAGAGAGCCAGACAGAGACCCAGACAGACAGACAGATAAACAGAGAGCCAGACAGGCCAGAAAGAGAGCCACACAGAGACCCAGAAAGACAGACAGACAGACAGACAGATAGACAGGCCAGAAAGAGAGCCAGACAGAGACCCAGACAGACAGACAGACAGACATACAGACAAACAGACAGAGACCCAGACAGGCCAGACAAAGAGCCAGACAGAGACCCAGACAGACAGACAGGCCAGACAGGCAAACAGACAGACAGGCCAGACAGAGACCCAGAAAGAGACCCAGACAGAAAAACAGACAGACAGACAGACAGAGAGCCAGACAGAGACCCAGACAGACAGACTGACAGAGAGACAGACAGATAGACAGGCCAGACAGAGCGCCAGACAGAGACCCAGGCAGACAGACAAACAGAGAGCCAGACAGAGACACAGACATACAGAGAGACATAGAGCCAGTCAGATTGCCAGACAGACAGACAGAGACCCAGACAGACAGACAGACAGACAGACAGACATACAGACAGACAGACAGACAGACAGACAGACAGACAGACAGACAGACAGACAGACAGACAGACAGACAGACAGACAGACAGGCCTGCCAGACAGACAGACAGAGGACAGACAGACAGACAAACAGACAGACAGACAGGCCAGAGAGAAAGACAGACAGAGAGCCAGACAGATACCCAGACAGACAGACAGACATACAGACAGACAGACAGACAGACAGACAGACAGACAGACAGACAGACAGACAGACAGACATACAGACAGACAGACAGACAGACAGACAGACAGACAGACAGACAGACAGACAGACAGACAGACAGACAGACAGACAGACAGACAGACAGACAGACAGACAGACAGGCCTGCCAGACAGCCAGACAGACAGGCCAGACAGAGACCCAGAAAGAGACACAGACAGACAGACCGACAGACAGAGACCCAGACAAAGACCCAAACAGACAGACATACAGACAGACAGAGAGACAGAGACCCAGACAGGCCAAACAGAGAGCCAGACAGAGACCAAGACAGACAGACAGACAGACAGACAGACAGACAGACAGACAGACAGACAGACAGACAGACAGAAAGACAGACAGACAGACAGACAGATAGACATACAGAGAGCCAGACAGGCCAGACAGAGAGCCAGACAGAGACCCAGACAGACAGACAGACAGATAGACAATCCCGACGGAGACCCAGACAGAGACCCAGACAGACAAACAGAGAGCCAGACAGACCTACAGGCAGACAGACAGACAGACAGACAGACAAACAGACAAAGACCAAGACAGGCCAGACAGAGAGCCAGACAGAGACCCAGACAGACAGACAGACAGACAGACAGACAGACAGACAGACAGACAGCAGACATACAGACAGACAGACAGACAGACAGACATGCCAGAAGGAGATCCAGACAGAGACCCAGACAGACAGACAGACAAACAGAGAGCCAGACAGAGACACAGACAGACAGACAGACAGATAGACAGAAAGATAGACATGCCAGACAGAGATCCAGACAGAGACTCAGACAGACTGACAGACAAACAGAGAGCCAGACAGAGACACAGGCAGACAGACAGACAGACAGACAGAGACCCAGACAGGCCAGACAAAGAGCCAGACAGAGACCCAGACAGACAGACAGACATACAAAGAGCCAGACAGAGACCCAGACAGACAGACAGACAGAAAGAGAGCCAGACAGTGACACAGACAGACAGACAGACAGACAGACAGATAGACAGGCCAGACAGAGCGCCAGACAGAGACCCAGACAGACAGAGAGCCAGACAGAGACACACACAGACAGACAGACAGACAGACAGACAGAGACCCAGACAGGCCAGACAGAGAGCCAGACAGAGACCAGACAGACAGACAGACAGACAGAGAGCCAGACAGAGACCCAGACAGACAGACAGACAGACAGAAGACAGATAGACAGGCCAGACAGAGACCCAGACAGAGACCCAGACAGACTAAGAGTGTGCCAGACAGAGACACAGACAGACAGACAGACAGACAGAGAGTCAGACAGACAGACAGACAGACAGCCAGACAGACAGACAGACAGACAGACAGAAAGAGAGCCAGACAGAGACCAAGACAGACAGACAGAGACAGACATAAAGACATACAGAGAGCAAGACAGGCAAGACAGAGAGCCAGACAGAGAGCCAGAGAGCCAGAGAGCCAGCCAGCCAGCCAGACAGACAGACAGACAGACAGAGAACCAGACAGGCCAGACAAAAAGCCAGAAAGAGACCCAGACAGACAGACAGACAGACAGACAGACAGACATACATACAGACAGGCCAGACTGACAGAGAGACAGAGAGACAGACAGACAGACAGACAGAGAGCCTGACAGAGACCCAGACAGACAGACAGACAAACAGAGAGTCAGACAGACAGGCAGACAGACAGACAGACAGACAGACAGACAGACAGACATACAGACAGACAGACAGACAGACAGACGGACAGGCCAAACAGAGTCTCAGACAGAGACCCAGACAGTATGCGTAAGAACGGAAGATTTATGCCTAAGAACTGAATATATATGCGTAAGAACGGAATATATATGCGTAAGAACGGAATATATATGCGTAAGAACGGAATATATATGCGTAAGAACGGAATATATATGCGTAAGAACGGAATATATATGCTTAAGAACAGAATATATATGCGTAAGAACTGAATATATATGTGTAAGAACTGAATATATATGTGTAAGAACTGAATATATATGTGTAAGAACGGAGTATATATGCGTTAGAACTGAATATATGCGTAAGAACTGAATATATGCGTAAAAACGGAATATATATGCGTAAGAACGGAATATATATGCGTAAGAACGGAATTTATATGGGTAAGAACTGAATATATATGTGTAAGAACTGAATATATATGTGTAAGAACTGAATATATATGTGTAAGAACGGAATATATATGCATAAGAACGGAATATATATGAGTAAGAACTGAATATATATGTGTAAGAACTGAATATATATGTGTAAGAACTGAATATATATGCGTAAGAACGGAATATATATGTGTAAGAACTGAATATATATGTGTAAGAACTGAATATATATGCGTAAGAACTGAATATATGCGTAAGAACTGAATATATATGCGTAATAGCGGAATATATATTTGTAAGAACTGAATATATATGTGTAAGAACTGCATATATATGTGTAAGAACTGAATATATATGTGTAAGAACTGAATATATATGTGTAAGAACTGAATATATATGTGTAAGAACTGAATATATATGTGTAAGAACGGAATATATATGCGTTAGAACTGAATATATGCGTAAGAACTGAATATATGCGTAAAAACGGAATATATATGCGTAAGAACGGAATATATATGCGTAAGAACGGAATATATATGGGTAAGAACTGAATATATATGTGTAAGAACGGAATATATATGCGTAAGAACGGAATATATATGAGTAAGAACTGAATATATATGTGTAAGAACTGAATATATATGTGTAAGAACGGAATATATATGCGTAAGAACGGAATATATATGAGTAAGAACTGAATATATATGTGTAAGAACTGAATATATATGTGTAAGAACTGAATATATATGTGTCAGAACTGAATATATATGCGTAAGAACGGAATATATATGTGTAAGAACTGAATATATATGTGTAAGAACTGAATATATATGTGTAAGAACTGAATATATATGTGTAAGAACTGAATATATATGTGTAAGAACTGAATATATATGCATAAGAACTGAATATATATGTGTAAGAACTGAATATATATGTGTAAGAACTGAATATATATGAGTAAGAACTGAATATATTCGTAAGAACTGAATATATATGCGTAAGAACGGAATATATATTTGTAAGAACTGAATATATATGTGTAAAAACTGAATATATATGTGTAAGTACAGAATATATATGTGTAAGAACTGAATATATATGTGTAAGAACGGAGTATATATGCGTTAGAACTGAATATATGCGTAAGAACTGAATATATGCGTAAAAACGGAATATATATGCGTAAGAACGGAATATATATGCGTAAGAACGGAATATATATGTTTAAGAACTGAATATATATGTGTAAGAACTGAATATATATGTTTAAGAAATGAATATATATGTGTAAGAACGGAATATATATGTGTAAGAACTGAATATATATGCGTAAGAACGGAATATATATGTGTAAGAACTGAATATATATGCGTAAGAACTGAATATGTATGTGTAAGAACTGAATATATATGCATCAGAACGTAATATATATGTGTAAAAACTGAATATATATGTCTAAGAACTGAATATATATGCCTAAGAACTGAATATATATGCGTAAGAACGAAATATATATGTGTAGTACGGAATATATATGCGTAAGAACGGAATATATATGCGTAAGAACTGAATATATATGTGTAAGAACTGAATATATATGTGTATGAACTGACTATATATGTGTAAGAATTGAATATATATGTGTAAGAACTGAATATATATGTGTAAGAACTGAATATATATGTGTAAGAACTGAATATATATGTGTAAGAACTGAATA
Organism: Cyrtodaria siliqua; assembly: GCA_037043455.1. Classification (NCBI taxonomy): domain Eukaryota; kingdom Metazoa; phylum Mollusca; class Bivalvia; order Adapedonta; family Hiatellidae; genus Cyrtodaria; species Cyrtodaria siliqua. The sequence goes on from JAWPHD010000851.1 coordinate 384,889, forward strand.
TATATGCGTAAGAATGGAATATATATGCGTAAGAACTGAATATATGCGTAAGAACGGAATATATATGCGTAAGAACGGAATATATATGTGTAAGAACTGAATATATATGTGTAAGAACTGAATATATATGTGTCAGAACTGAATATATATGCGTAAGAACTGAATATATATGCGTAAGAACGGAATATATATGCGTAAGAACGGAATATATATGTGTAAGAACTGAATATATATGTGTAAGAAGGGAATATATATGTGTAAGAACTGAATATATATTTGTAAGAACTGAATATATATGTGTAAGAACTGAATATATATGTGTAAGAACTGAATATATATGTGTAAGAACTGAATATATATGCGTAAAAACGGAATATATATGTGTAAAAACTGAATATATATGTGTAAGAACGGAATATATATGCGTAAGAATGGAATATATATGTGTAAGAACTGAATATATATGTGTAAGAACTGAATATATATGTGTAAGAACTGAATATATGCGTAAGAACGGAATGTATATGTGTAAGAACTGAATATATATGTGTAAGAACTGAATATGTGTAAGAACTGAATATATATGTGTAAGAACTGAATATATATGCGTAAGAACTGAATATATATGTGTAAGAACGGAATATATATGCGTAAGTACTGAATATATATGCGTAAGAACGGAATATATATGTGTAAGAATTGAATATATATGTGTAAGAACTGAATATATATGTGTAAGAACTGAATATATATGTGTAAGAAATGAATATATATGCGTAAGAACTGAATATATTCGTAAGAACTGAATATATATGCGTAAGAACGGAATATATATTTGTAAGAATTGAATATATATGTGTAAGAACAGAATATATATGTGTAAGTACTGAATATATAAGTGTAAGAACTGAATATATATGTGTAAGAACTTAATATATATGTGTAAGAACTGAATATATATGTGTAAGAACTTAATATATATGTGTAAGAACTGAATATATATGCGTAAGAACGGAATATATATGCGTAAGAACGGAATATATATGTGTAAGAACGGAATATATATTCGTAAGAACTGAATATATATGTTTAAGAACTGAATATATATGTGTAAGAACTGAATATATATGTGTAAGAACTGAATATATATGTGTAAGAAATGAATATATATGTGTAAGAACGGAATATGTATGTGTAAGAACTGAATATATATGCGTAAGAACGGAATATATATGCGTAAGAACGGAATATCTATGCGTAAGAACGGAATATATATGCGTAAGAACGGAATATATATGTGTAAGAACTGAATATATATGTGTAAGAACTGAATATATATTTGTCAGAACGGAATATATATGCGTAAGAACTGAATATATATGCGTAAGAACGGAATATATATGCGTAAGAACGGAATATATATGTGTCAGAACTGAATATATATGTGTAAGAACGGAATATATATGCGTAAGAATGGAATATATATGCGTAAGAACTGAATATATGTGTAAGAACAGAATATATATGTGTAAGTACGGAATATATATGCGTAAGAACGGAATATATATGAGTAAGAACTGATTATATATGTGTAACAACTGAATATATATGTGTAAGAACTGAATATATATGCTTAAGAACTGAATATATATGCGTAAGAACGGAATATATATGCGTAAGAACGGAATATATATGCGTAAGAACGGAATATATATTTGTAAGAACTGAATATATATGTGTAAGAACTGAATATATATGCGTCAGAACGGAATATATATGCGTAAGAACTGAATATATATGCGAAAGAACTGAATATATATGCGTAAGAACAGAATATATATGCGTAAGAACGGAATATATATGCGTAAAAAACTGAACATATATGCGTAAGAACGGAATATATATGCTTAAGAAACTGAATATATATGCGAAAGAACTGAATATATATGCGTAAGAACGGAATATATATGCGTAAGAAACTGAATATATTTGTGTAAGAACTGAATATATATGCGTAAGAAACTGAATATATATGCGTAAGAACTGAATATATATGTGTAAGAAACTGAATATATATGTGTAAGAACTGAATATATATGTGTAAGAAACGGAATATATATGTGTAAGAACGGAATATATATGTGTAAGAACGGAATATATATGTGTAAGAACTGAATATATATGCGTAAGAACGGAATATATATGTGTATGAACTGAATATATATGTGTAAGAACTGAATATATATGTGTAAGAAATGAATATATATGTGTAAGAAACTGAATATCTATGTTTAAGAAACTGAATATATATGCGTAAGAACGGAATATCTATGCGTAAGAACGGAATATATATGCGTAAGAACGGAATATATATGTGTAAGAACTGAATATATATGTGTAAGAACGGAATATATATGCGTAAGCACTGAATATATATGTGAAAGAACTGAATATATATGCGTAAGAACGGAATATATATGCGTAAGAATTGAATATATGCTTAAGAACGGAATATATATGCGTAAGAACGGAATATATATGTGTAAGAACTGAATATATATGTGTAAGAACTGAATATATATTTGTCAGAACTGAATATATATGCGTAAGAACTGAATATATATGCGTAAGAACGGAATATATATGCGTAAGAACGGAATATATATGTGTAAGAACTGAATATATATGTGTAAGTACGGAATATATATGCGTAATAACGGCATATATATGAGTAAGAACTGAATATATATGTGTAACAACTGAATTTATATGCGTAAGAAACTGAATATATGCGTAAGCACTAAATATATATGCGTAAGAACGGAATATATGCTTAAGAACTGATTATATGTGTGTAAGAAACTGAATATATATGTGTAAGAACTGAATATGTATGTGTAAGAACTGAATATATATGCGTAAGAACTGAATATATATGGGGTAAGCAC